>RCWM02001213.1:0-70001 GCA_003667255.2 Euschistus heros | reverse complement strand
TCGAATCGAAACGAGGCCATCTTTAAATCAGCCTGGATCGCCCTTGTAATGTATGTTACTTTTTATGCAGTTTCAATGTCTGGCAAACATTTATTTCAGTAATTGATTATCCGAGGAGAAAAAACCGTTATATGTGCACTAACTTATAAAATAAGTTTAAGCTTTCTCCATTAACTAAGGACTAAGGACTTATAGTATAGTAAGGCTTAGTGATGGATCCTAAAGATGAAGAATGACATGGCATTCGGAGTTATCTTTTATGGCCTTACAAGACAGTAGTGGGTCATTAGTACAATAAGACATGCGTTAAAAATAATTGGTACCGTGTGAATGACTAAAAAAGCAAAGTGTGATAAGACCATTAAGATTGTCCGTGAGGGAATTCGGCTACCCTCCGTTTCTGCCCTTGCATTCTGATGAGTGCCATTGAACTCATGAGAAAGAGGAACAGCGTGTGTATATTAAGGGAACAATGTGGTAACATATAGAATGTGTGAGGTAACATTTGCAATGGAATGTTAATTTCGTTATAATGAAACGATGTTGATGTTATTTATATTGGATTCAATATAAAGTTGTTGTTTCTTGGGGCAGGAAGGACAGGCTATCCTACTGGTTACCAACCTATTCTAGCCAGATTGGAAAGGTCGAGATCCATTCTGTGTGTCCTCCACGATATATATTTTAACGAGCAGGGACCAGATTTGAACTGATGTCACACAGTGGGGCCAAAAGACTAATAAAGTAACGTCTTCCAATAGTATTATTTTTAATTACCTAAATAAATGTAGCATAGGGATGTAAAACTGATTTTACAATTATTTCATTGCCAGGATCTATATACACTACCGGTCAAATGTTTGAGACCACACTGAAAGCATATCGGTAACTTTAAAAGTTTGATATTCAAGGAAAAATACATGGATTTAAATTAAATTCAACACAGATATGAGGCCTGGAGATGTAAAAGAGGGTAAATCCACTAGTTATCATTTTTAATATTTTTAGTTAGCGTCCTCAATAAGGTGGTAAATCGTCCACCCTTCAAAGTTTGGTTAGAGTGTATGTGTATTTGTGTTTCGAAGTCATCATGGGTTTAAAATTTAAAGGGTGGACGATTTACCACCTTATTGAGGACGCTAAATAAAACAATTAAAAATGATAAAAAGTGGATATTCCCCCTTTTGCATCTCCACGCCTCATGTATAGTTTAGGCTAAGACCTTTAAAGTTCATCTGTATTTAAAGGAAAATTAAAATTAAATTTTCAATACATAATTTAAAACAAACTGTTCTTTTCAAAATTTAGTCAAAAAAATTACGTTTGACAAAAAAAAAAAATTCTAGAGGCGTAGGAAGACGACGGAATTTTGTTGAGCCATTTTAAATTTAATTAGATTCTATATATATATATAGAATGAGAGAGAGAAAGAGATGGAGTGAGAGATAAAGAGAGAGGGGGGAGATATTAGAGCTATTTAACTTTTCAATTTTTGCCTGTCTCAAAATTGGCAGTCTACGTCTTTCAGGTTGAACTTTTCTGTACTGAAAAAAATAACATGTTTTAAAATTCTATTAAAATATTTTATTGTAAGATTGATTTTTTTTTTTTTTTTTTAATTTTCCAAAACCCTTTGAATGCTATAGATAGATAAAACACAACTCACTATAGATGTGTACAGGTTTATGGAAGATTTGTATAACGTGAATGTAGGCATAATCGTGTCAGCCACGAATTAGCTCTCTCATAAACCTAACTTATCTTCGGTTCATTTGATCTACAACCTAGTTCGATGGAAATTTTTTTAAACGACCAAATGAAATGGATTTCAATGGGTAACAAAAATGTTCGTTTTCATTTCTAATTTCTAGCTTGCCAATTTCCCCTGTGCTGATGATCAGATTAACCAGGTTATGATATTATTCGCATTTAGCGCCTTAAAAACATATTGAACAACACCAAAGCCTTCCTTTATTTTTTAATTTTCACCCTCGCCGTTTGACCTTTTCTGATGATCCGACGAAACTGGTAAGCACCTTATGAAACGCATAATTCCAAAAGTCTATACTTTTAAACCGTCTTCTTTACATAATATAAGGTTTTTACCTATTTTTAGGTGCGGTTTCGAGAATACATTAGTGTTTGACACTCTGATTTCCCCAGCCATCATGGCCTAACTTTGGTCTACTTATCAGGCCTTTTCTTTGACCACTATTAAAAAAAATAAAAATCTCTTAATTTTCTTATCTTTCTTTAATTTTTATTTTCAATCGCTTGGCAAAATTGTTTCCATTCAAAACGTAATCAATGCGTATTAACGTAACGTATTAAAACCTCCTAGGCAGTGGCATTTTAAATTTATAAAAGCCACATAAAGGGTGAAAGAAACAGTAGCATAGACACAGATAGCTATTTTATATTATACAATTTAGAAAAGGTAATTTATCTTACGTGTGACAGATAAAAAAACACGGAAATTTTAGACTTGGCATCAAAATTACAGCGATAAATCCAAGGGTCTCAGTTGAAGGTTATCCCTTTGAAGATAAGATTTCGTTTTATTTTATAAAATTTATAGGAACTCATAGATGACGAGAAAAATATTTAATTATGGACTGCAAAGTATTTGTAACTACTGAAAGCATTCTAGTTATGGCGTTTTTTTTAGCTCCTGAATATTTTACGATTTTCACTTATCGCATTTTGGAAGTCGATGCCATTAATTCATTTATGAGAAACTGTGAGGAGTAATATAAACTAAAAAAAATAAAATAAACAATAACATTACAACTCCAGTTATACCATACAATATATGCTTTGGTGGATATTTAAGGTCCCTGGTTACTTAGAGATCTAATATAGACGTGAGATTAGAGCTTGGTAAAAATCGAATAAATTTAAAGACATCGATTCTCCGCCCCTACCTTCCAGTACTTTTGGGCCCTTCGGGTACATACATTTCAATATATACTGTTTAATTCAGGAAGAGCAACACATTAATGCATAACGTTACTAGAACAGCTCCAAGCCTTTTAACACCGTTCTTATAGTATCTTGGATAATATCTATTCATTTCTCAACCAAAGCTATTCTTCCTCTTGTATAAAGTTGTCAAAACAGTCATTTTTCTATTTACTCATCTCTTAAGTTAATG
Organism: Euschistus heros; assembly: GCA_003667255.2. NCBI lineage: Eukaryota > Metazoa > Arthropoda > Insecta > Hemiptera > Pentatomidae > Euschistus > Euschistus heros. The sequence continues at coordinate 66,847 of RCWM02001213.1, read as the reverse complement.
CCTAAAATTATTGTGCATTGCCAATTTAGCCAATTTAGGAAACGCGTCGATTTTTTTATTCTATGAATCACTCTTCTGCCTCTAAGACTACTGAAATTTCCTATATGGATGAAAGTATTTTAATAAGTTCCGAACACATAAGAAAAATACCAGGGCTAATAATCCAGTCAATCATCAGCGAGTTCGAACATACCGCGCAAGGAAACCGGATGTACTCTTTTACTGTATAAATAAGCCACGTTATACATTTAATGCGTCAGACGGACATGCAAAAGACCATTGAAGGCCAGATGAACGAAAAACATTTTTCAAAGGGTTCAGCGGAATAATAATGGGTGTGTAATCCAGCCTGGAAAGTTAGTTCATTTTAATAAAACTAATCCTTACAGTTTCTGCATTAATTGCAATATCGCAAGCCATTAGGGACTCCTGAGGATTTAAGCACGGCCAGTTCCTAGCCTTGTCTTAAATCTAAAAGATCATATCTAGGATGAATTAGGCAAACGAGTAAGGAGATGTAACTAAAAGGAGCTCAGAACAGCCGGTAAGGGTCATCAGCTAGCTGTATGGAGTGAACCTTATTAGAACACTTGAGACGACCATTTAAACAAAAGGTTAATTGGAATGGATATCCACATTTTTTTTCCGTAAATTTATTTAAATACGTCTTGGACAATTTTATCTATATAAGTATTGCCTTTTTCTGTTTAAGTTAATTAGTAATACATTCTTAGGGAAAGACACTCCTGGTTTGAGCCAGCCTTTGTTGTGTGGATTGGCTCTACAATAGGTGGGTGAAAAACTTGGTGGTTGAGCGTGGGGTGCTGACCACATCATCACCTTGTACGAACGTCGAGTATGAAATATTACTCTACCGAGGGCAGATACCAAGATTTCTTTCCTCTACTGCTTCTTATTTAATCAAAGTAAAAAGCAATTACTTTTATACGAAAAAACAAATAAACTGAATTAGTATATTTCATGAAGCTGATGCGATTTTATTCTCGGTGATAATTTTTGGAGAAACACTTACAAGTACAGGATTTGGTAAATGAAGAGGTTATGTTGCTACACACTATTTTTAGTTATTTACGTTTAATTTTTTTGATAAGTTTTTTCTGCTTGTACATTTCATTGCCCCTTTCATATTCTTTATGTCTGTGTTTCTAGTTGTTTTGTCCAGATTTTGCTATATAACACTTCTGCACATAAATCCTTTATCAACTGAACTAGATTGTATTTTTAAAAATTATGACATAATTAAGGGGGTATGATGAAGGCATCTACCAATCCCTTCAATGCTGACTACCAACGTTATCAGGATCAATATGAAATTACAAGGACGTGTAACAATAATGACCTAATTACAGATTAAGAGGATTTTTCTTAATATATTTTTTTTTTTTGGAGGGGGGAGGGAGTTTAAGTCATTGCGTGCCGTTTAAGATAAAAAATAAATAGTTTAATATATGGATTATTTCCTGTATCTAAGAATTCTTCTGAATATAAATTTCTTGTAACAGTTCTACTTCTTTGTTTCGAAACAGTAGAAGAAAGTGTTTAACATTAAAACCGTGTCTCTAATTTAACGCCTTTATCTCGTTTTCTATGCTTGTCGAGGAGATTTGGTAGGAAATCCTTTTTCCTATAGATTCTCAAATTTTCAGGAGAGAAAGAAAGGCTTTCGTTTCTTTTTGAGCGGGTCAGTACTTCAGAAACTATTGATTAACATCGCTTATACTTCATATTTTTTTCTCATTTGTTTCCATTATAAATATTAGATCTTTACTCAGAATGACTCATTATCCGTTAAGAAATTAAACTTTAATTGTTTTTAGACACAACGATCATGTATATTAAGAAATCAACCACATGCAATAACTTGTAGACCAGTCGCGTGCCTTTCCAGCGATTGGTCGAATTAAGTACATCGTTCGTGCAGCTAATGTTTGTGAAACTGCTCAGTTATTTCACTAAAATTTCAGATATGTCTTTATTTTTGACAAATATTTAGTTGTACATTTTATAATAAGTTTACATCTTTGATAATGTTTCAGGAATGAGGTCACTAACTTTCAGCTAATAATATCCATTATATTAAGATATAGATTTTGAATTTGTTTTTTGTTTTTTAGGCTTTTAATAAAGTATAAATTTCATACGATATATTTTTTTCTCTGTTGTACAGATTGATGTTTTCCTGTAGTATTTAGCCACATATTCTAGTATTTAAAAAAATGTATATATTTATTTAAGCTACAGCTTCAGTTGGGCCTTGGTCTCACAAGGAATCGACAGCTAATTTGGTTTATCTTCCTTTTTGGTTTCCGCCTTCCTTTGCGAACCTCTCAATTCCAGTTGTCTCAGATCGTCTTTGGCGTAGTTCAGCCGCCTTAGCTATAATCTCTTTCTATAAATCCTTTCCCTGTCTGCCGTAAATCATCTTTTTTTTATAACCTTTAATCCAGCATTCTTTAAATGTGGTCTTATTCTAGTATACGGAAATTTCAAAAAAAAAAAATTTGAAAATTTATATAGTTTTGTATCTGCTATGGACGAGACAAGACTTTCGACTAGCACAAACAACGAAAAAATTAAATTAATTAGTCTAGTTTTTTTAGAAGGAAAAACATTATAGACTCGTCTCTTATCTGGAAGAACTTCCTTTGCTCAAATGTTTCTCATGGATGAAGGTTCTTAAACATAATTCATACCTAGGCCGTCATTGGCAGTGGCACACATTCAAGCTGAATGTTTATGCAAATAAGGCTCTTATCGAAGGCCATTTTTCTAACAAGCGAAGTCTTCAATGACGGAAAAATGGCATCTTGAAACTATTCAGTCATACAAAAGATGCTTAGTTGTAATACTATATCTAACAGTATTTTGGAAAATATACAAATTCATAAGTAATACAAGCATAGGAGGAAAATCATCCTATCATTTTTCTCACTTTATAATTTAAAATTTTTTTTATTGATCTTATACAAAACTGAAAGGATAAAATAAAGCTCGTCGTTTTCGACTATTCAAGCATTTATTAGACATTTTAGACATTCAAACCTTCCAATTAATTACTACTGACTCATTTAAATGACAATAATTAGACCTATTTGGACATTCGGAGTTGAGGTTTGGGGATTCTAAGAACCATTCCATTCATCCCACATCCTATCATACGATGCAAAATCCTTCGAAAAATAACATTAATGCTCCTTATTACCTTATAAATAAACATATGAATAATTATGGCTATGTCACAAATTTTGCTCATTTGGCCTAACGCAGATACTTAGTCTTCCATAAGCTCCATACGAATCTTTACCTACCTACTAGTCTCCCAACATGCTCCCCATTTTATTCCTGATTATCTCCTAGACGCCTGAAAAGAATATTGCCTAACAGCCTTATAATATAGACATTTTATTGAAGTGGTACCCAATACAAATACCTTATTGTATTATTGTACAGTTGAAAATATGGATAAATTAAAAAAAAACAACAAGATATTAATTGATGTTCTTTAAGTTTAGCTACTATTATATTATTTCTTTAAAATAAATCTTAAATAATTTAATAACATCAAAAATACTATTGGAACTTTTGTTTTATTTTTTAGCAGTTTTAGTTGGAAAAGAATAATATTTTGAGACGATTTTTCAGGGTACACTTACTATATCTGTACCTCGGAGGTACAGAGCACTATGTCACATTTCCATAAATTTACAGGAGAGCAATTAAAAAAAAATTTTCTGAAATGTTTATTATGCTTATGTGTACGAAATAAATCTTGACTTTTCATTCAGGCTAGAATAGGTTGGTGACCCGTCTTTCCTGCCCTAATTGGAATACATAAGGACATTATGCCCTCCCCTCAAAAAATAAATAAAAACATTTTTATGTAACTTACCATACAATTAATTTGTCTAGGACATAGAATTCTATTTATCTGTATAAAGGGAAAAAAGGTGAATAAGAATACGTAGTAATGTATTTTTGGTAAAAAAAGGACATAGTGCTCTGTACCTCCGAGGTTCAGATATACATTTACATAAATATAGAGAGATAAAGAGAGATAGGATATATTAAGAAAAAGGAATTTAGAAAATATAAAAATTAAGAAACTATAGAAAATATAAAGAGAAAGAAATTAAGCTCAAATTTAAGAATAATCATAACTATCACTTGTTTTTTGTCCTTAAAAATAAACCAAAACAATGAGAGATAGAGAAAGACAGGAGAAAAAAAATGAGTATCTCCAATCATTTTTTGAGCAAAAACATAAAAAAGAATGAAAACGAATAAGTGGTTTATGATTTGTATCATCCTTCATTTTAATACTGATGCTCGTATAAACCAGTAAAACGTTATAGAGGAATTGAAAACATAATTGGATGATGATGACATGTTAGAATTGTTTTGTCAAAAATTAAGCTTCTATGTGCTTATCACAATGGAAACCCAAGATATTTTTTTTAAGAAACTCAAACTTTTTATTAAATGCATAATAACTCAGTAGATGAAGGAGACAAGTTATTTAATTTGACCTTATAACATAACACCTTCATTCAATCATTCCTTCAATTCATTAACATCTATAATAATAATTATAATTATATCATCTGATATAAGTTGAGTTTAGATAGTTTTAGGTAGCTATCAATTAGTTGTAGGTATATAATTTGTTTATAAGACAATTTTTTGTCAGACTGGTTTAGTTATATAGTTTTCCTATAGCCTAATGATGATAAATTCATCATCCCCGAAAATTAATTAAACTAAAGTTAATCAAGAGTAATTGATTTATTGATAATTAAATAACCTTGAGACCTACAACGAAGAAGAGGCCATTAAAAAGCTAATCTGGATATGCTTCATTTGAAGTCGTGCACGAACTGATTCACATTGGTCATTAATTAAATAAACAATTTGTAATTTTAAATAGGAGTATCTATGTACCATTTTATTTTATTTTTATTTTTTATTATTTTTTTTTTAATAGTTCCATTTTAACACGCTAAAGGAAACAATAATCAAAAAGCCCACGTTGCCTTTAATTCGTTGGGGTAAAGATTTTCCAAATAGAATAACCAATCTGGGTGAAAATATCTTATCTTATATATCTTAACGTAACAATGTATTTTTTAAATTTACATCAATGTGAACGTAGATATGTGATGATGAAAATTAGTCAATTTAAATTTTTATTTAACAGAATTTATAGTAACACATCCAGATCATAACAATTTATGATTGGTTATATATAATTTATTTTAATACATTAATAAAATTGGATTTATATTGTTTTCACATCTCGTCCCCTGCTAGGCAGAAGGACGTAAGTATAGTTTTCCAAATTTTACAGGAGAGTTTAAAAGCAGTGTCACAACTTATTTTACGATTTAAAGCACTCAAACTAAGCAATTACATTAATGTTACCCCTAATTTTCGATACATATAAAAAAATCTATAAAAGCTTATATAAATTCGGTTTTTACCTAAATTTTGTGCTTACGATAATGTAACATTTTATCAGTTGGATATTTCCATGGACATTCGGTACTTATATTTGTGTTTACGATGTTTACTTAAAGGTTAGGGCGGTTGAGATAATGTTGGAAGGGTGTTTAAGATTGTTTTCGGTTTCTCTTTAGATATTTTCTAAAACGGTGGTTACGATGTTAAAACTTTGTGTATATTTGAGAGTGAAAATATGTTAAGAAGCTTATGATATGATAATAAAATGCGCTTTGTTAAGACGATTCCAGTGGTTATCGTAAGTAATTTTCGAAAAAAATGACGCTTAAGATATTTTGCCTTTCAGGAGCGACCTATGGTTCATTTTTGGTTTTAAAATTTTAATTATGACTTGTTAATCATAAGCGTTTGTGAAGATTCAATATTCAGCCGATATTGATCTAAATATTCGATTTGTTTTTCTGTCGATATAAATATAAATAGTCAATAATATAAATAGAAGGTTCAAAATATATTTGAATAAGTTTAAGACGGTACGGAACATTTTCCTTTTTGAAAGAATGTTAAAAGTTCTCTCTCCATGCTCAGCCGGCCAGAACTGGGCTTGACTTTCACAAACCTTTTCTGTCTGGGATGCGCTTAATTCCTCGAATTAAATTACTAAACTAAATAATAATCGATAGATCGTTACAATGTATAACATATAATCAATTACAGTAACTCTAATAATGACCATTTAAGTTGATCATTTGTATAGAATAGGTTATTTTTTTAAAAAAAGAAATTAATAACAAAGAGAAACAAAAAACGGTAAAAATAGAACACAATAACAGAATCCTTATTTATTTATTTATTTTTTTTTTATCTTAGATTGCTTTTAAGTAATTTATATTTCCTTTGCGTGTCTAATAGTCTTTTTTAAGGAAGTTCTATAAAGTCTGATACATGCTACAGCCCACATTATCTGTAGCACAAGTCTATATCTGGTCATAGATCATAGTTCCGTTTTTTTTTCTTTTATTTTCTTTACCGTCTCCTTTACAAACAAGAATCATACAAAAAAAATATCACATCGTTAACTACGAATGATTCAGACAAATATGATAAACGATTTTAAAGTCTATTCTGTTAAATCATTCATAGTTTAAGGAACTAAATACAGGTGTACTTTAATGTAAAATTATGTTGTTAATAAAAAAAAAATGCTAATTGCTGGTCCCCTTTTTTCTTTGTTATTCTTAATGAGAAACAAAACAATCGGAAAGAAGAATTGTGTAACAATGAATTCATATATATTTAATTGTTACATATCCCAATTTCAATAACATTACCTTATATAAAAACTAAATGAAATTTCCTTCATAGTGATAAAAAAAAATAAGTATTTTAATTGTGATTGTAAATAAAAAAAGTAATTAAAATTTTCAATAGATTTTTTAATTTTTTTTACTGTACGATCATTTGTATTTTAACTAATGTACTGATTGTTCCTATGTAATTAGAAATATTCAAAATTTTCTTTCTTTGTTTGTTTTTATTTACTTTTTAATAATTACCTCAGGACGTTATATGTATTTTTAAGATCTTAGGGTAGGTTATTTAATACAATTATGAATTTTAAAACAGTTGAAAAATGATTACATGTAGCTGAATAAGCTAATGTATTTCTATGGTTTGACAATACATTAGATTATTGTTTAAAATAATACATTAAACAATATTGGAGTTTCTAATAGAAGTATATTTTTGTTCCAATTCATATGTTGAAATAAATTAATAATTATTATTTTTTTTTTTTTATTGTCTTAGATATGTAAAAAGAGCTTGATGACACTATAGAAGTTTTCCTGTTGAATGTTTAATATGCAACCGTAATGCTTTTTTTATTGACAGTAGCTGTCATATTTTTGTAGTATGAGATATATGCTTTATTAGGAATAAGACTAAATGAAATACCATAAACAAAAAGATGGCAGTTTAAGTATTTAAAGAATTTAATAAATATTTTAATGCTCACCTCAGTGTGTAATCATATGCTACTTGTGAAGCATGTTCTCAAAGTCCACAGCTCAGCTGAGATATCACTGACACAAATTTCCGATACACATTAGGTCAATAGACAACAACTGTCAAACAGGATGGTCTAAGGTAGATCAAACACTGCGACCCTACCGCATAGTCCACTGTAACTGGTCGGATATCCCCTGAGGTCCGCTAAATAGAGGTCACTGATGATGTTCTTGGAGGTTCACCGACGAAGGACAACCCTACCACAGAGCTGTGAGCCCCGGAGGTACTGAATGACTGATAATACTGCCGACTATCAGAGGTGGGGCGCCTGGTACCGTGACGTGTTCTGCTTCATATGACACACCTGCTGATAGCCGTCTCGGTCTGCTGGTACCAGGCAACAGTACGCTCAGGTAATAGTTCTCCAACTCTGTCGGCAGATAGCGCTCGCCTGCGCTGAAATCTCGGCCTCAGAGGACATTGGGATGTATTTTAAGAAATCTTACATTCTAACCGACCGTTAAAGTCTCCGCGGGTTTCTTCCTTCAGGTCACGTTTCTAGTAGGTTATGTAATTTATTCGTCAGTTATCCTCAGTTATGTGTACCAGTTGTAAAAAATAGTGATTAAATAAACTATTTAAAGACGTAAAATGTAATAATTAACAACGAAGAAAATGGCAGAAATTATATTAATCATTCCCCTGGAAATTCTTGAACACTTTACTGCAATGAATTTAATATGAATAACAGGACTTACTTTATATCGTAATGAAAATTTTGATAAAGACAGAAGTTAGTTTTACATTTTTTTGGAAATTGTAAATAAAAAAGCAATAAATAATGGATATGTCTACCTATAATCTACTGATTTTCCCAATTTACATATTAGATAATTAGTCAATAATTAAATTAACATTCTATGATTGTTCCAAATAAACTAAGTTGAGAGAAAATAGCGGTTTCAAACGTGATTTTTTCATTCAAACAAATGTTCCTAAACTAGGCCCTAGTGATGAAAAATGTTATAAATAGGGAAATTGCATAATTTTTGATCCGAGCAGCACCAACAGAGCTAGAGTGTGTCAAAAATGTAGGTAAAAAGTGACTTTATTAATTTAAACCAATATTGCTCATAGCGACAAATGTAATATAATATAAAATATTCTCCATTTGATTTCTGATAAGGTTAATGTAGTCAAATTTTCGATCCGACCATCACCCTCAAAACTGGTCGAAATGAATATGAAAAAAACTTTACTCCACAAAAGACCCAAAAGACATATTCATGCAAAAAAACAAAACATTATTAGTGACTTGAACAGCTGTGCAAAATAATTTGCGAATTTCCTGTAATAAAACTTGCTATTAATATTTTAATATTAAAAATTAAAATTGCATATTGTCTACGTTTATTTATAAGTGTTTGGCTTAAGGTTCCATCTTCAGAAATTAGAATGACCCTATATGTTTATTTCATTTCTATTTTAAAACATTTTTATCATTCATTAAAAGTCATTAGCAGGACATACCGATAGATTTCGAATAATATAGAAATTATTTTTCTAATTTTGTTTAACATTTTTAACTTGGACTGGCTGCACCCAAATAATTCAATTTGCATTTTTTTTATTATGATCACTATTTTGTAAAAGAGTTACCCAACTAAAGGATTTGCTTATTTCCTGTAATTAAACTGGCGTTTAATTCATATTTCACATTTATTGGGTGTTAGTGTTTTTTTTGTTAGTTTTTTTTGGCTGTGGGAATGTAGAAATATTTACCCTTAATTATGAAATAATTGAATTAAAAATTATAAAAATTTCTAATCATATTTATTTATATATGAATATGTAAATATCTATATATATATATATATAGATATATACAGGGTGTCCCAGACATAGTGTAAAAAAAAAAAAATCGAATACTGCATGCTAATCGGAGTAGAATGGCGCAGAAACTAGTTTTTATTTTTAAAATCTTTAGTTTTTCTGAAAAATGGCTGTTTTCTCTACTTTGGTTTAGCGTAGAAACAAAAACGATGATATTTTCTTAATCAGCATTAAATTTTCTAAAATATGACATGGATCTAGTTATTTTAAATTCACTTTTAGAGGGTCTTTTAACGCGCAAAAAACAAAACATTTATCAAAACTTAAATTCCTAATATTTTTTGAAATTAACAGAAGTTTTTCTGATGAAAAACATGCGAGAGAATAAATACTTGATTGCTTCACGTACCTACTAGATTGAAAAAGTGTATTAGTTATTTTATCTCTTGTCCATATGCATGAGGGGCAAAGAGTTGTGAAGGAGGCAAGCCCTCCCTCCCCCTCTCCCCCCCCCAAAAAAACAACTTATTTATAGGGAGTTAAGGGGTGGTTAAATTCTTGCTGATTACCAAATGTTACATAACCGTACTTTTTTTTTAATAAAAAAAATAACAATTTAGGATTATTTGAAGAAATTAAATGCACCAACAGAAAAATGACATTGAACACCAGATGCACCAAAATAATTGAATTTTTATTATTTAAAAGAATTTCACAAACAAATTATTTGAAAATTTAATATGATTAAACTTGTTATTAATTTATGTTTCACATTTATTCGGGGTTTAAATGTTTTCATTTGTATCGGGGGGGGGGGGGGGGGGGGGAGGCATAATTTTCAAGGTTCATTAAATTGCTATAAGCCCCACCATTTTATGACGAATTCCTACAAACTATGAATTATGCTAATTGACAGTTTTAATTTTTTTCATTCCTAAATGTAGAAAATAAAAACGAAGCAATAAATTACTTTTACGATCAATGTGATTAAAATTGAACCATTAAAACTTTCATATAAATCATGATAATAGTTGCAAGGAATATTCATTATTAATAGATTTTAAAAATTATTGATTTAAAAGTAAGATTTGAAATCAACCACGTAAATCCAAGATAAAAGATTTTAATAGTGAAAATTAGTATCGGCTATAAAACAAAAATTTAGTTTATTATGTTCTTTTGCGTTAATGTTTATTATGTAATCGAGTAACAATCCTTTTGAAACAGGATATAGTTAATAGTAAGGATTAACTGGAAGCCATTTTGCTTGAAGAAAAAAAAAAAAAAAAAAATAGATAGCTGTACCCCTACTAAATTAATTTCACACTTTTTTCATGTAATTGTTTTTGTTTTTTATTTTACCGCAGGATTGAGATTAGCAAGGCTGTGAATACTATCGGATTTTCACAAAATCTATCGTAGAACTAAAACCAATATTTTTTCAAGAGAATTCTACACGTATTCTACTATCTTGAAATTCTTGATAATTCCAATTATTAGCTGTTTTCAGTTCAATTATCTGATCGTGAAATGCCCAATAACGGATAAGCCCTAAATCTTACATATTTTAAGCTTCAGAAAATGAATAACCATTTAAAATTTGTTTTTTTTAACTATTATTTGATATTTACAACTGTATACAAATACAATAAGTAAATTTGAGATTATTAAAATGATTTGTCAATAACATGTAAAGAACCAGTCTCTAGTAACACTTAAATAAAAAAATTTACATTAGAAGGTCTCTCGGCCATCTTCTTTTTAGACGCCACGGAGGATTATCGGGATTCAAGTGTGAAGAAAGTTGGGAAACTAATGGATTTGAGTGGTAATGGAGTTTAGTATGAAAGGACAGGTATCTGGTTGTATTGGATGAAATCATACGGATCCAACCATGTATAATACATATGGAACGTTAAGATTTATGGATAAGTTAATTTGTTACATGATTGAAGATTTTACGAAGGATTTTAGATTAGAAGGGTTGGATATGAAAAGAGTTGGAAGGTATAGTGAAGCCCCTAAACTCAACTCAGAATGTCCAAATGGTCCTAATTCCTTTTTTTTTTTTTTTTTTTTTTTTTTTTTTTCAACTCATAACATCAGTTATAAAAATCTTTTTTCAAACCCTGATAAATCTTCTTTTTTTTTACATACGAGGGGCTGATGATTCCCTTACGACCCTCCACGAGAACTTTGATGAGGGAAATACTGTAGTTTTTATTTTTTTTTCCCTCCTTTTCTTCTTCATAAAGAACAACAAGCAAAAAGGAAACCGTCATTGGAAATATTCCACTGCAAACATTTCGAATCACATTTTGTTTACAGGTTTGTATGGGTGCAGATTAGCTGGTTCTGCCGATAGGTGAAGGTGTACATTATATAATAACAACAGTAAACAAGAAATAGATGATAGATAAATTCAAAGTAAGAACCATATTTATTACCAAATGAGGTTTCAAGGTTTGGTTTTTAATCTGGGAATTATACTCTACTGTTGATATTAGAAAAGACTTTCGGCAGTAAGATATTGTTTTTTTTTTGTTGTTTTTTTCTGTTTGTTTTTTTTATAGAATTTAAAACCTGCCTGTGAGAGTAAAAAAAATCTAAAACATTTTTTGTGAAGTAAAGTTATGGTGAAAAATCATAATACACAATTTTATAGATTATGCTAAGAATCAGTATTCAAATTTAAAAGATTTTTTTACATTTAAGGTGGTTTCCATCACTGAGGTATCAAAGCAAGAATTTATTAATGATTCATTTTTTTCTAATCTGTAAGGAACGAAACGAAATGGCGTTTTAATGCGAGTTATTTTTATAATGGGCTGGAGAAAGGAAAATGCTTCTAATGTCGTAATGGCTGTAGAGGCATGTGGATCGGTGAGCGAAAATTGCTTTGGTTGCTCCAACGGCTAGTAATCTATGTAGCTGTATAATTGAATAGGATAGTCTAAGTACATGATACCAGTACTTTAATTTATTATATGTATTTACCTGATTATTAATTTCTTCAAGTTAATTAAGTTGAATAGTTAATAATTTTCAAAAGTACCAACATTAGATGAGAAAAATAAGACATGTTGATCATGGTGATTTTTAATTTTTTCATAAAAAGATAAATTATTTACGGATAACATTCTATCACTGTATGCCAAAAAACGTGTTGCGACGAGAACATTTTTAATGATGTGGTAATCCATGTCGAAAAGTTATTAATTGTACTGAAACGCAATCTTAATTGTCTAAATGTCGCAATAAAGAAGTCGATAAATCTAAATTGTGTACTTTCAGAAGGGCATTTTTGATCGTTTTTCCACAGAAATCTTGTAATTTCTCTAAAAATATCATTTGTGTCAAAATAGACGTTTTAAGGGCATACATATAAAGTAGAACAACTGAACATATCATAACCACTCCCATCCACGACTTGCGAGATACGAATCTCAGGACTTGCTTTCTATTAAATGAATTCCCAATAACGATAAGAGGCGTATGAAAAGAAATTTACACGTTACCTTTTAACATAAAACTTTAATTGAAGTGCTACCAAAGGTTAGTTGCTTTACAAGACATTGACTTGTTACATTATTCCACACATTTAAATTGGTCCTGTCAATGAGTGCTGAAATGAGGGGTGTAGAGTGCATGAAACATGCGATAATTTTGGACTTCATAGCTTCATTAGGAATAGTTAGAAGGTAAACATACTAAAAGTTCCCGCCCCTGGGGGAACTGAGCTAACAGTGGGGGCAGGGAAGTTCAATTTGTTTGGTTTTTCGACAATATCTCAAAAACGGTTGAAGCTGAATATATAGAAATTGGTTCTATATAAATTTGTCGTCATTCTAACCGTTTTCGAGATATTCACAATAGTTGCCTCACTTTTTGCCAAACTTTTGCTTCTAGTACCTTCCACGATCTCAGAAAAAATGACAAAACTAAAATTGTAGATCATTAAATTTAATTTAATTTCATATATACGTTTCTAGTATTTGAAGCAAATGTTTAACAAAAAGTGAGGTAACATTTGTTTTTTCCCGAAAATCACCAATTTTCAATAACGAATATCTCGAAAACAGATAGAATTACGATAAATTTATATAGAATCAATTTTATAGGAAATTTAATTAGCTTTAATGTTTTTTGAAACATATTTTTCTAGAGTCAACCGTTTTGGGGTTATAATCTAAAAACCAAAAAAATTGAACTTCTACCCTCCCTCCACCGTTAGCTCACCCACCAAGGGAGGGGACTTTTAATATGTTTACCTTCTAACTATTCCTGACGAAGCTATGAAGTAAAAAATTATCGCATATTTCATGCACTCTACAAAGTGTTTATTGACTGGACTACTTGATGTATCTGTTTTATATACGTGGTACATGAGTTATAAATTACAGATTTTATGGATCAGTTGTTATAGATGATATATTTCGACTGGAGTGAATAGTGATGACCGGTGAAAGGAAAGAGTTGTTTCGTTTGATTATGTGATCAATTGTGATAAATAAAGTAATTCGAATTTAAAACATTTCAATATAGCTGTAATTATCAATAAATCGATAAAAAATATATAAATTCATGCAAAAAGTTGTTAATGATTACTAAAAAAGCTGTTTGGACAATCATTAATGTATCAATATGATTAATATCTGTTTATGTGTACATAGATATCCATATTATCAGATATAAATTGATAAATCAATCAGGAATTAACTATGTTCGTAAGACGAATTAGATGCACCCTTAAAGAAATGAAGGCCCTAGATAGCATTGCATATGATGTTTTTTATGCAATAATTTTTTTTTGTATTCTACGTATGACATGAACTTGACTTATGTTGACGTATTATTTAATGTGTAAAGTGGAACGTTGTTGTGTTTTTAATAACAGTTATATTTTTTGTATCCATACATGTGTAACAGAAACTTTTTATCAAATAAAATTAACAATTAAAAATTGACAGAAGCAGTTTTGGTTGATTCACAGAAATAAAAATAGATTTTTAAGGAAGGAAATAATGGAGCATTATATATATTTATATATTAAGGATTAGGAAACTAAGGATATGAGGATATTCAGCAATATTATCAGTATAATATTGTATTTAGGATATTGTACCGATAACAAGGATTGCTTTAAGATAATTTCGTTATACCAGAAGTAAGATGATGGGCTACTGAAAACTATTATCCTGATATTAAAGGAAAACCTGACATTTAAGGAGGTGGTGAGCTGGGCTTAAGAGCTGGAAGCCAAGAAACCTCTTTGATGTTATAGCGGCACTGTAACCGATTCAGGGACGTGACTCGTCTTGCGTGTGTACTGCTGCTCAGATAATCTCCCAGTCATTGAGGCTCCCTTGTATCTTACCATCTCCTACGGGATATCTAACTGAATCTCATGACAAAATCTAGGATAGAGATATCAATTCTACTTTACAGATAAAAACTTAACAAGAATATTTATGCGAATTTTAAATGGCATAATAATAATCAGGGACTTCGTCTTTGTATTGGTGCATTCAGAACCACACCTGCCCAAAGTTTGTACATAGAGAGTGTTGTGAGCCATCTTAGAATTAGGAGAAAATATTTGAGTTTAGCATACTTCGGCCAAATTATGTCAAAAAAACACCTCCCTCGCTAACGATCCTAAAACACATACGATTTTGAATGAGAGCCCTAGACGATCCTGCAAATGTTTTCCATTGTAGATGCAAAATATGGGCAATGATTTACAATTATCTTTCCCTAAATATTTTAAATTCCCAGGCAATCCAATACCTAACTGGATACAACAGAAAGTACGATTGACTTACAGTCTATCATTTTTTTCAAAACCCACGACTCCTCATCACATTTACCAAAAATGTTTAATGAACGAAAAGAAGTGTACTTCAACTACTGTTTTTGGTTTTACCGATGCTTCAAAATCCAGCTCTGAAGTTTGGATGTGCCATTATTATGGGCTCTGTTTGTTACAAATTTCTTCTACCAGAATCGAATCAGTGCAATACACCGGTGAGCTCTATTCAATCTGGAATCGTTGACATTCATTAATGAATAGTCAATGCAAATCTCATCTGATTGTATCCCGATTCATTAAGCTCAACTGAAATCACTGGAAAACAGAAACTCACAAAGACGTTTTGGGTGATGAAAAATCCAACTTCTGAGAAGGAATGGTCTACGTTTCAGGCAACTAGTGGTAAAGATTCTTTGGGTTCCTTCTCATCTGGGCATCGGAAGAAAAACGAAGAAGCAGACCAAGCTTGCAAATGCTGCAAGATTGAAACCCAATTCAGACGTCATATACATCAATAAAACGACTGCATCGGATTGGCGTATTCATATAAAAAAAAGAATATATGAATCATGGATTACAGAGTGGAACAAAAAACAGCTGAAAAATTAGGCAAAATTAAAAGTAGTCCTGACTTAGGGCGTATGGAGAACATCAGAAAGGAGAAATCGCCGCGAAGAAGCTGTCTTGGCAAGGATACGAATGGGACACACAGCCATAACGCACACGTATCTTCTAAAGGGACTCTATCCACCGACCTGCAGGATCTGACATGTACCCATGACCGTGGAGCACATCTTAATGGACTGCGAGGAATACAAGGATGTAAGGAAAGATTGCGGAATGGGCCAACCGGATGGACATCGCTCTTGGTGACCAGTGAAACGTCTGTGCAAAGTTTTGTAAATTTTTGAAAAGTATCCAATGTTTATAACTTTGTATAATTATGCTTACTTTTAATATCAATAATGTTTGAATTAACTGAATGTTAAAAAACATATATATTTGTTGTTGCTAATGACCCTCTAGGGTAGATGCTTGTAAAATAAATAAATAAATAAATAATGGTAAGATTCAGCAAACAAGAGATTCAATGTTGATACTATTCGCAATGAACAGCTATAGTTCTACTTTCAATGATCCTCTTCAGATCCATAAAAGATCAAATCCAACAGAATCCTCCCATCAAAGAATCGCTTAACGCTTCAAGAGAAATTTTTTATTTTTTTACGCAGCACCTACTTTTTTTCATTGAATATCGCTTGTTACTCAAATTCTGTCAATTTGTGATAGACGAGGTTGTTCTTAACGGCAAATTGAAAACTCATATTTTGGGGACACAGATCCTTTTTTTAAGGTAGGTAAACAAATAGGTGCTAGAAAGACAAATATTTATTCTCAACCTCTCTGGATGAAAAACTATTGGTAGTTTAAAATTATGTTTTTCAGCAAAAGAATGTGGTCTAACAAGAAAAGTAACGGGTTCTGTTGTTTGTATGCAATTGTAATTGGAAAATTTTACTAAAAAAAAAAAAGTAAGATTGATCGAGTATAAACCTCATTTGTGAGTTTATGACCATTATTAATAGTTTATGACTATATTTAGTTAATGCACATCGGGAAAGGGTTGCTGTTTGCCGGCACTTAATAGACTATAACAAGCTTCTGTTCATGGAATAAATCTAAAATGAAACAGGCCGCCATATCATTACGAAATATCTTGAACCAGTTTTTCATTCCTCGATAAATTATTGATCACGATCGATCCCGACAAGCCATGGTGAATTATTCATACACGTATTTATGATAACTATGATATTACGGCCATGACATAAAATAATTATATGATTAGTTAGAAGAAGGGTGTAATTAGTAATATCAGTTAGATATGATTTATTGATTTTTTTCTCATCTTTCTTTAAAAAATAATGGGATAGTGGCTTAAAACTATCTTTGAAATAAGGAAATTATAGCTAAATAATCATAATAATGTACACACACACACACACACACACACACACACACACACACACACACACACACACACACACACACACACACACACACACACATATATATATATATATATATATAATGAAACCCACGAAATAGGAATTCGGAATCATTTACTTTACTCATTCGCGCAACAAACTAGATATCTTAGACAATTTAAATTAATAAAAAATAAATGATTCTGTCCTCATGATGTTTAGCAAGAGGTCATTGGCGGTACTAGTTTCTAAAGACATTTGTAATTCAATTTTTCTCACATGCGGAGTACCATAAGGTAATATCTCCGGTCCTTTTTTACATTTATACTGCGAAAATATTTGGAGCTCAATACTTGAAAGTAACTGTTACGGCGTTTGCAGATGATATTGTTATCACAAGTAGCAACTTAAACGCGACCAAGGTCTTAAAACAATCAGAAAAAGTGTGCCAAAAAACCAACAAATTTCAAAATTAATAATTCTGTCAAACTTGGGTATTAAGTTTGACGACACCTTAAGTTTTCGGCCTTACTTATTAAAATAAGAAAAGCGAGGTTACAATCTTACAAACTGAACCACTTATTATCAGCTACAAATTTAGCTTTACGTTTAAAATTAATTATATATAAATGGGCAATCCGACCGCGGGAGCTCAGTGGGTAAGGCACTTGACTGCCAAGCTCCCGGGCCCGAGTTCGAGTCCGACTGAAGGCAGAAAATTTATTTTCTGTTATTCCGGCCGTGGATCGAATTCGAGGTCGGGTGACCCTCCTGGGGCACACCCAGCCTCTAAAATAGTGGGTACCCTTAAATTGGGAAAAAACCTGGCGGTTGAGCGTGAATTCTAGCCAAATCACCTCCTTTCACAACCGTTGGCTCAGAAACAGTACAGCCTACCCAAGTACTGAACCCGAGACCCTTCATGGGTTGTAAGTGGTACAGGTTTTTTCAGGCAATCCGACCAACCTTGCTGTATGGGGCACCATTATTTCCATCCTTGGGAAAATTACAACCAACAAACTTCAACCATTCCAAAATGGTATAATGAAAAAAAATTGTAAAAGGTACTACAATTCAAAGAGTCAAAACTACGAAGATATATGAGGAATTAAAAGTTAAAAAATTAAGGAGTTTCCGATAGAAATGAAAAATCTTTCTTCGATACCTTAAAAAACATTTAAAATTCTCTCTACTGCAAAATTTCACCCCCAGAAGAACTAAAGCTAAAGCCCCATAATCTAATTATTAATTTAACCATATTAATTGATAACAAAATTATGATAATCCATCTATAACTCCTTAAAATGCTAGAAAACAGTAAGAGGAGGATGTGAAAAATTTTATATAAGATTAATACAAGAAAAAAAAGGGAATATGAACAAAAAAAAAAAGAATCCGGTTTTATAGTTACATAGAGGACTGACGAAAATGCACCACATTATATAAACCACTGTCCTAGAAAACTTCGAACAATCAGATCTCTCTGTGTCTAACTTAATTGGAGGAGCATCATTAGGTTTCTTTGAAACAGAGTCTACAGTTAAAGGCGGACTATAATGTACCTCCCAGCTAATAAATCCAGCACCTTGAACAGCCATGTACTCATCATAAGGAAGTTACGGTATAAGTCACTAACAGTATGATCTTCTTAATTAGGTTCAACTGAAGAGAAAAATATTTGTTGCAGTTCTGTTACGAATATGTTACAATAATCCTTTACTCGTTTGATAATAAATAAATAGCTATAAATCACAGGTTGAATTACGAGCATATACCTACAGACTTTGGGAGACAGCAAAACAATATATAATATATTCAATCCAACTGTAAATGCTCCATATTATGTCTCGTATATAAAAAAACAAAACAAAAAAAAAACACAATTATTTCAATCTAACTTTTTTCTCGACCTCATTGCACTCAAACTTTTTTTTTGTGTCTTAGCGTCCTTATTTACTCCAACTAGGACAGGTAAGACGGATTACCCTACAGGTTACCAACCTATTCTATCCAGGGTGGGAAGGTCAAGATTCATTTCGCGGGTCTATCCCCGCTCAGATGGAATACGGACCCACGATCTTCACAGTACCTCTCAAAATTTAGGAATTACATCAAAACCTTTACAACTATCCCAATCCTCTGGCTCATTCATTATCCCCTCCTATACATTCTTATAATCCACCTTTCAGATTAAAAAGGCAGAGGCCTCAAGACATGCTGTAAATATTTGTTTTGTCGGAGTCGTGGCAAAGGCTTTTCCGCCAGCCTCCAATGGATATTGACATTAGTAACGCAGCTGAGAAAGCAGCAATGGGATCTCTTGAGCCTGGCTCGTCGTTCTATAACATAATAACAAGGTTGGTTCGAGGTTCCAAATGTGAAACACATTAAGTCAAAAAACATGGTTTTGGTTTTTGCATTTTTGCAATTTGGTGCTGAAATTATTTTATTAAATAATTTAAAGAGCAAGTAGATTGTAATATTAATTTAATAAAACATTTCTCTTTTTGAAAAAGAAAAAAAACCTTAAGACAAATATTTTCAGAATATATTGTAATATAAAGAATAAAACCATCATTTGGAAATACAAGATTACTAGAAATATTTATTTTCTTAATTTAGAAATGTCAAGAAAATTTGAGAGGAGTTTCGGATTATATACCGTTTTTAGTTCCCTTAGTCTTATACGTGTCTTCTAGAATTTATTACATATAACATGTCTTTATAATTTTTCTAAATTATGATTATCGTGGGATAATACCCGCACCATGTTTAAAATAAAATTACATTGTTATAAATATGAGTTGAAATGTTTTTCATCGGTTAATGTAGAAAAAATAATTTTCAATATACTCAGGTATGGCAATTTTTCTACTGTTGTTTCTTACAACTCATTACTTTACACAGTTATTCTCCCATATTTTTACGACTTGTATCTCTCTTAGGTTTCTTCTAAAGAGTATTGTAGGAGAATGAGAGGTAGATAAAGAACCCTTTCTTTGAAGCTGAGGCATTTCCTGTAATTCTTTTTTAATAAAACAGGCGTTCTAGTGAAGTATTTTTTCGTATTTAGAGGAGAAGACCAGCAAAAGGAGTAAATGAAAAGAAAAAAAAACCTTCAGTATTATTTTTTACTTTATAGAAGGAAAATTAATTGTACAATTATACATTTGAGAAAACATTGAATCTATTAGTCGGTCTAATGCTGTAATAATAATTAATGGTTTGTTAAACACTTTTTTTTTTTTTTTTTTTTTTTTTTTACGTTTCTATAGATGATTCATTCCATCGATTCTTTTTTCCAACTTACGCAATTAACTTGAGACATCTCTTTCCATTGATGTCGTAATATCCGCAAAGCATTCTAAACTTTCCTTGCCCAGTCGAACGACCTTACAGCGGAAATTCTTATTGTGTTTCATAAGGAAATCGACCTTCAATCGAAGGAAAGTCATAAATGGAAGGTATGGGGATAAATCACTCGATCAATGTGGCAGTGATCAGTAAATAAGGGGGACTAGGGGAGGGGGAGAGGGGAATCTCAAAGAGGGTTGGAACTCCTTGGCGTGATCTTCTGTAATAATATTACCTGAAGGGTCGGTTATCCTTCTCCCCCTTAAGAGCTTAATATCATTTACTTTGTATTTAATTATTAATGTCTTGTCCTATCCAATAACCGAAGCATTAGTATTAACGAAGATGTAATGAAATTAATAATATATACTTGAGAAGAGTAGAAATTGCGGAAGAAATCGGAAAAATTAAAACAATTTTTTTTCTAACATCTGTGAATCTTAATTCTTGATCCTTGTAACTATTTAAATAAGGTGTTTTGTGTTATTTCAAAACCAGTAACAGTTGCAAAATTTTATAGCAACTGGAGATTTTCAGTTTCCTCAATCATTTTGATTATATCGATATAATCCATGAGCCGTACAAAGTTCATTAGTAGAAACAAAAATTTTATTCTTATAAAAGTGGTATTTTATTCTTAAACAGTGAATTGTTGTATAATTGTCAAATTTTGACCACATTTTCGGATTTAGCATTATATTTCCTATGAGAGAAACTTACGTGTAATCTTGAATTTTACAAAATTAGAACCTAAATAACTTGCAAATTTACCTGCTTTCATATGGTATGATCAAATTAATGATCCGTATCGATTTCATGGAGAAATTTACTTTTAAAACCGGAAAAACATGGTATTTCCATTTAGCATACAAATCAGTTACTTGTGTAAATAAGACATAATGATAATCTCTTAATGGAAATATGCATTTTAAACATAATAAAATCTTCACTGGAATAAAAAGTAAAGACAAAATTTATTTTTTAATGCAAAATAAAAGAAAACTGTCAATAAAGCGACACCAGATCAAGCCATGTTATGTTCTTACATTTATTTAATTATTATTATTATTATTTAGGATTTATTATATTAGATTTTCAATGTAAGGTTTAAAATTCAATGATAATGAACAGAGACTTCAATTTTTCAGTTAGCTTCTGAATGCAGATGATGTTGAAGAATACCACTGTTTGAGGTGAATTTTATGGGCAGATGAGTCTGTTTTTACAGGGGGAGGCATTTCTAACTATCCATATGGGGTTTATTCGTTTTTGTACAATATGGTCAAAATTTGAAAAGTATTTACACGGAGTGGAGATTTTACAGCTTTAATAGAAAACGTGATTTACTCAAAAAAGTCTTTTAATTATCGTATATCTGCAATGGATTGGAATAGAAAGGTAAGGTCTGCGGCATTTTTCTTCATTTTCGATCTAGTTCCACCCATTTTTTTTTTTAATTTACACTATGAGGTACTCACTCTGTATAAGTGTTAGCGATTCAAAGATTCTAAAAAATAATAGCGTAAAAGTAATTAACAAATATGTAGCTTGGGCGACATTTTCGAGGAGGCTAGGAGACAAATGTGGATTAAATATATATTGAAACACAATTTTTTCTTACTTGGGTTTATAAAAAAATAAATTTTTCTCAACGTCTTTTTTTCAACGTAATAATGGAAGAGGAGATAAGTTCGCAAAAAAGGGCTCGAACACACTTTATATACATCACTTAATAGCAAAAATGATTAATTCATGGACTTTAATGGAAGTTATATTCTCAGAGTAATATTTAAAGTTAAAGGAGAACTAATCTGAATCACTCACCATTCGTTTGAAAATAAATAACGGTTCCATGTTAATAATGCATTAGAAAACAGATATCACTTTAATGTCAATATTCCTGGTACTAGCGGAATTTAGAATAAATTGTATTAGATAATGAACATTAACATTGGAAGAAACAATGTGCATCCTGCATGGTATATTCTCTTAAATATTGTTTATTCATTTTAAACGCGCTACTAAATACAGGCTAAAAATGAGTTTACCTTTTTTTTTTTTTATCATTTTAGTTAATTTTAAGAAACATACATTCAATAATCTTGTAAGTAAACGTTTCAAAGTTTTTTTTTGCCATATTGTAATTATTTTATTCTATTTATTAATACAATTCTGAATTACTCGACGGTCGGACTTGCATCGATTATCAGATTACCCGATTGATTCTTTTTGCCTATGGTTATGATTCTATGGTATATAACTATACGTTATTTCTGTCTATTAATGTTTTAAGAGTTAATATTATTGGTATTTTAATTAAAGGAAGCTAGTAGGCCCCCTAAGATGATGTTGGATGGACTCCCGGGTTGAAAGAAAAGGAGAGGTAGACAATCTTAAGATTCTGGGCGTGAGAAGGTGGAAAAGGGCAACTGAGAATTTTAGAGAATGACAGGGTTCTGCAAGGGCCATAAGTGCAATAAGATGATTTTAATTTTTATTAAAAAGGCAAATAACATTTAAATTACAAATTTCAAGATTATTTAATAAATAATCAAAGTTTCGTAAAAATATCAAATAATATTTAAATACGAAAAAATTAATTAAATAAAAAATGAAACATGTAATAATAGTAAAAACTACCAATGCAAGTAGAAGAATAAAAAGGAGTTGGGTGCGTGATCCCATTCCATCAATAACTGTTTCATGTCCTGGAATAGTATTGGTATGGAATAGTATGCCTCATGTCAGTCATAGTCATTTATTAATATTCAGACAATTCTCTTGTTGTCATTTAGTGCTATGACAGTTGGAAGTCAATAAACCTTGACAAGAAAAAAAAAAAAAAAAAAAAACACCTTATTAGAAAACCTATTTGAATTATTATAGCAAAATTTTTATTTTAAAAGATTTTCGGTTTTAAATTGAACCAAAAATGCTGGATTGTGTGATTCATATAACCACATTTTCAGCATGCTTTTGATGATACGGTTTTTAAATGAGTTCGTGCAGGCACTTACTTGGACACTTTTAAAGTAAAAAAAAAAAATATTATGTCCCTATCGTGAAGAAGTGTATTAGTAAAAATTGTAACTTTTTAAGAGGACAGTTTTGATCGTTTTCGAAAATACAGTAATTACTTTAAACATGCCATTTATAGTAAATAGCTGAAATAGTTTTTTTTTAAATTAAAACTAGTTTTCAAAATGTGATTTTTGCGTTGATCCTCCGGCAAACGGAATTTCCGCTGTATCGTAGAGTGTTTTTTTTTTCATTTCTTATTAAAAAAGAAAATTTGTTTGCATACATACATACAAATAACTTTTGTCATAAGTTTGAATTTTGATGGATGAGCTACTATTAAATGTTAATGAACAAGGAATTTGTACAACCATTGAACCTTTTGAAGCAATTAACTATAATGGAACACGGCGCAGTAATTCAATTCCATGACAGATTAATATGTAGTTAATTAAATAATATTAAGGTTGAAACAAAGGCTGAAAGAAAACAATAAACGTGTTGAGGAACTGCTCTAAAGGTTATCGCCACCCGGGCATTCCCACTGCCCAAGGTTAAACGCTCTGGCACGTACCTCAAGAAAGGTGCTTTTGAAGCCGAGGCATTTCCTGTACATATTGTCCAATAAGCCAGGTATTTACAGAAATATTAAACGACGTTATTTATGTTTCAGAAAAAAATATATTTATGTGTTTTTTTAAATTAAATTTATTTGAACATTTTTAATTGAAATAAAATAAACTTCAACTAAGGACATTTTGCCCCCTGAGAAAAAGAATAATGCACAACTAGGAACTGATACAATAGTTCGGCTGTAATAATTACAAATTATTACATTTATTTTAAATATCATTCTCAATAACATAACCACACTTAAAAGAAACTGATCGCCGTTTCCGACTGCTCCAACATTTACTAGAAAAGCGTTCACAGCATCCAATAAATTACAAAAGATTTATTTACATGACAGAGATTAGACCCATTTGGACATACGGTGTTGAGTTTAGGTGCTCCACTAAACCACTAAACCATTCAATTCTTACAATCCAAAATCCTCCGTAAAATCCTCAATCCTCCTTACTATCTCACAAATATACCTATCCATAAAGATCTTAATGTTCCATATGTTCCTAATTTGGCCCAAATCAGATACCCATCCTTTCATAGTAAAGTTCATACCCCCTCGAATTCACTGGTTCCCCAACTTTCCTCACACACAATTCTCGATAATCCTCTGACCTTCTAATGTAGAGCTTTTATTGAAATGTTAGCGAGTAGTTCTTTACATAGTAAATGACATTGTAATAATTTCCCTAAAATTTATTTGTTGTATACAGGGTGAGTATCTCTTGGTGTAAAAAAAAAATTGCGTGAAACTAGATCAAAAATGTAACAAAATGTTGCAGACCTCACTTTTCTATTCCAACCTGTTGCAGATATACGATAAATCAAAGAGTTTTTTTGAGGAAACCACGTTTTTGTTCATAGAAGCTATAATATCTCCATTTTACTTAAATATTTTTCAAATTTTGACCACAGTTTCGGATTTACCATTAAATTTTCTATAATAACAGAGTACCTGTGACCTTGAATTTCACAAACTTGGTATCTAAAGAACAGCTTGGTCTTCACCTTATTTGGGGAAGTTACAATTTCGTAATTACTTCAACGCTCACCGTTTTTCGAAAAACCTATCCACAAAACGTCGAAATTTAACAAAAACTTGCAGCTTTCGAATGATATGTTAAACGTAATGATTTTGTTTCAAGTTCATGGAGAAATTTACTTTTGAAACCAAAAAAACGTGGTGTTCTCATTTGGTATACAAATCAGTTACTTGTGTAAATAAAACATTATGATAATCCCTTAATGGAAATGTGCATTTTAAACATAATAAACTCTTCATTGGAATAAAAAGCAAAGAAAAAAATTATTGTTTAATAGAAAATAAAGGAAAACTGTCAACAAAGCGACCCCAGATCGGAGGATCTTATGTTATTACATTCATTTATTTATTACTATAATTTAGGATTTATTTTATTAGATTTTCAATGTAAGGTTTAAAACTCAATGATAATGAACATAAACCTCAGTTTTGCTAATAGCTTCTGAATGCAGAAGATACCACTTTTTGCGGTGAATTTATGGCTAGATGGGTATTTTTTTTACAGGGGAAGGCATTTGTACCGTTACATGTGGAGTATCATTGGTTTATTCATATTTGTATAGCTGTCGAATAGTATAGCGGCATCTTGCTACATTTTTGATCTAGTTTCACCCAACTTTTTTTTATACACTATGAGATACTCGCCCTGTATAATGTATGTAGTTATAAATATCAATAGTTAAAAATTGTTTTGATATTTTATTGAGAAATTATTACAATCTGCCTCAAGGAGGGCAATAAGTAATATAGATATAAAATGAAAAAAAAAATAAAATAAAGAACCTCAAAGTATATAATATATAAAGTGAAAAAAAATACGATAAAATTAATTAAATAAAAAATTAAACTTATGATAATTGTTAAAACTAACAATAGAAGTAGAAGAATAAAAAGAAGTTGGATGCGTGATCTCATTCCATCGATAACTGTTATATGTCTTGGAATAGATGGTGCCATGCCTCATTTCAGTTATTAGCATTCAGACCATTCTCTTGTCATTTAGTATTATTGAGGCAGTTGTAAGTGAATAAACGTTGACAGAAAAACTAGTTTTGTATCTTATCTAAATCTACTAGCTTTCTAATACTACTCAAAAATAATTTAAAGTAGTATTAAAAATTTGATGAAGAAAACATTTTGGATCGTTATTTTGCGCATTAATTATATTAATTATTCTTGGAATCGCTTGCAATGATCGTTCAATATTATTACCCAACTACATAAAAAAGTTAAAAAGTAATTTTCAATTCTAATGACCTGCTAATTTTTTTAAGAGGATTGGACACTAATAAAAAATACTAAATCACACCTAACATCTCATAAAATTGGATTTCTTGGAAACCAGATTTATTACTTTGCTTTTTGACATTACTTCTTCATCTTTATTGAGGAACTTGCTGCCCCCTAATAATAACAATAATGCACAACTACTGGTACAATTGTCTGGCCGTATTATTTAGAAATTGGTTCGACAATTACGGCATACATTTTCGACAGGGAAAAAAATAATGAAATTAAAAAGCGCTAATGGTACCATAATTATGTAAACTAAATATTTCGACTAAATTTAACATTTTAATTTATATAATTTTATTACAATTTATTTCATAGAATACGATATTTTTCGATGGTAGGAGCCTTATAATATACAACTCATATTTTTCACTTTAGTTACACGTTGCTTTGAAATATTAAAACGGACCTTGTCCTACTTCCTCATAAAGGAAAGAAGCTTCTATCCCTCCCCAGACAGGTATAACGTTATTGCAGTTTTTACTCGATGTAACGGAAACCATCAGCTGAATGTAATAGCTAAGAGATCCTGGAATAAACAACTACTTTCCATGCTGTTTCTAGCTTTCAAAATTAAAATTTCAAAAACAACTTTTGAGAAAGCAGTGAAAACTTGGAAAGAAATGTAAAACATTATTATTGCTCAGAAGTTACACTAAGAGACATCCTGAAACTGATGACAGCACGGATACCAGGAATAAGGCAGGCCTTGTTCTGAAATGGAATGGAATGGGGGTCGAAGGAACTGTAATGGTATCTGAAAAGGCGAAGGTCCCTTGTTCCTAGCCCCTTGTGGTCACAAACATGGCTCAGGTTCAATGCTGTGAGTCAACCTGTTATGGCTCAATGGATAGGATACAGTTTTAACACTTTACGATATTCTAAGGAGACTTAAATAAGATCAGGCGAGGCAACAAATCATCATGAATGAGAGAATACATTAGGAGAATAAAAAATAAACTGGCATTCCCCTCACGGCTTCGCCCGCTCTCATAAGTAAAGAACCAAGATAATTTTAACTAATAATTGAAGTTTTACTTTTTTAACGATAAAAATCTTGTATCGTAGAAAGCATGCAATGAAAATAAAATAAAATAAATTCATAAGGTTTCCGAATAAATTATATTTTCAGTTTGGTCTCCGTAAGCTATGAGAATGATTTGATTGTTTGAGTTTCCAGTTCTGGAAAGTCATATATATATATATATATATATATATATATATATATATATATATATATGTTACTGTGAGAGAAACTGTCAGTCCGAAGATCTAATCCAATATTTTTGTAACTCTGTTATGGGGAATTGTAATTGTTAGAATGGAAATGGAAGATCAGGAGGAATCAATGAGATTGCAGGAATAAATGCGATTTCACCAGTTGCTGTTCGAATTAGATTTATATCCTCCATATTATTTTCACGGATAGCTGAAATCTCCAATCTGGTACCATCGTATAGATTATGTAGTTGAAGATTACGTAAAAGAAGAATTATTGTTTATCTATATTATATAATTTTTAATTTAAATATCTGAGTTGGTAATCCAGATGGGCAGAGACTGCATAAAATTTGGTACAGATTTGTTTAGTAGTTTTACTATTCTAAACTGTGATTTATGATTGTAAACTCTGCTGTGTTCAAACTTCACTGAAAAGGAGATGTTTTGACATGTAACTCAAAGATTTGAATTTTGTGTAGGTAGTAGGGACCTATAATAGTGCAAAACTAGAGTTATAGCAGCCAATGAGCATTAGGAGCCGAAAAAAAAAATATATATATATATGAAAATCAATAAAATTAGAAGGCTGTCAATTTGTGAAAAAACGTAAATAATTTGCGCTATCTCACATATTTAGCCACCGATTGAAACCAAATTTGAAGGGTATCTAGAAGCAGTAAAAGTGTATAGTTTGGTCCAAATCCAGAGGTCGCAGAATTTCTTCTTATTGAGATATCTCAATTTATAGTTTACCTCGGAATTTTATATTCACATCAGTTTTTGTCCACTAAAATCAGGAATAAACCCAATGTTATACGCATGGATAAAAAGCAGAATGTACGTCAATTCTTGTGATACTATTACTATTGTAGTCAGTTGAACACAGCAGTTGTTATGGCCGTTAGTAGTTGTTGATGAAATCTTATCTTTAAACGTCCTCGAAAGGAACAAAAAATAATTTTTTTTTTTTTAAACATTTCACATATTAGGGTTTTTTGGTGCATTAAATCGAGATTTGGGGTCAGTTTTCCATGACAATTTTTTTCCACTGATTTACAGCGGATTTCATTGGAATTTTGTCCCTTTTTTCTGAGTTTTTGAGCACCCTAAAGCTCATAAACATGCAAAATTACAATTTTACGTGAAAGTATCATTTCACTATCTTGACTGAGAGCTGAGAAAAAAATTAAACGAGTTACAAGTCAAAACGTCCCGTAGTGAAATCCACATGTAGCACCATATATTTATCGCTTTTTAAATAACAATTTAAAAGCTCAGTATAATACCCCTACAGTAGAATGGCGCTCCCCACCTATCGGTCAGTTTTCAAAATGAAATTCACATCTCTTAATTTTTAACAATTTCATTGAAAATCAGTAAATTTTATTATTTATAAACCTTCCTAGACCTAGGATGACGTAGTTAAAATTTGGTACATATTGGTCCAGTAGTTTTTGTGGTTATTTCAATCACAAACGAAAAATCGCTTGTTCTTTTATATAGTAGTATAAAAATGAAGGAAATACCTCAACAAAGTAAAAAAGGGAGGAAGAACAACTCAAGAGAAGTAGTGCAGGTCAGAGGGTCGAAAGCAGGCGAGACGGTAAAGATTGCTACGTAATTGGCTACCTTTGGTTCTAGTACATTATAAATCATTTCTACTAATCTTAATTGCTCTAGCTACTAACCTCAATTTGAAGCAACCTAAACATTTTATTGGTTCTTTCCCACAGCTTGTAATTAGTCTTGAAACTAACTCGGTTAAACATACATGATATATGACTGAATGCCTGAAATTTCAAACTAAACATTCTGTAATTGTTTCCATTTCAGAATTTTATAATCTTTCCTTGTAGTTATTATTACGACTTTTATTTAATATTGTTTTCGTAAAGCTGTTTATCTATACCTACGTTAATATCAATGATCGTTATGTGAGACTCATAGCATTCCTTTAGTCTGTGCATTACACAATTATGTATGACATAATTGGACGTCCATAATGTGTGTCCATCTATCAACCATTGTCTGGTAATTTTGTTGTATTTCCTTTGGGGAAAGAGATAAGTCCAAAAGAAAATGGCTTCAGGATACACTTGGAATATTTCTCTGTCGTGTTGTTAATTAAATGATGAAACAAAAGACTTTAACACCAACAAATTTATATAATTATTTTTAAGATTGATCAATGGATTATTAAATATTATGAATGATATATATACAGTATCATATTCCACCAAAATCAATTCATATAATTAAATTTCTTATAATTAGTTATTAAAGGCATCCATTATAAGTATGAATATAAAATATTATTATATGAAAAACATTAAAAATAGGTCCTTAAAACACTTAGTTGTGAAATACAAGGACGAAATGATAATAGGTAAAAATATAAGGAATTTAGAAAATCAGTAATTTTCCTTATTTTAGATTTTTGTAATTTCCTCATCATTTCTTCATCCATTTTTGTAAACACCGTATGTGTATAATGGATAAATATAAACATATTCGAATTGATTTTTGAACATTTTAGGGCATTTAATTTAAAAAGAATATACTTAAACTAAACGGTCAAAACCATTCCTAAATGGGATAATTAGAAAAATAGTAAAAGGAACATCACTTGGAAAAAAAAAAGGAATTGAAGAACTTCAATAGTAGACAATAATATGTCTCATTAACTTAAAACATTTAAATTTTCTTTCAAAATTACCGCTACAGAATAACTTATTCAATAAAACAATACTCAAATTTAAGTTCAGTACCCAACACTGCCAGAGTATGTAAACAAATATAAGTTTTTAGTTTTTCTTTCTTAAGTGTTAGGTTAGGCTTTTTCAAATAAAAGAAGAACCCCCATCATCTGATAATAAATTAATTAAAATTTTTCAATTCTAAATATTTATACATAAATTTCTTAAAATGTAACTGAATTAGAGAAAAAGGAGGAAAAAGTAAAATATTACATGATGAAATCTAACAAAATAAGTAAATAAGGGGTTCTAGAAAAAATATTTAAATGGAATAAGAGTGAACTTAGTGAAGAATGAATTTTTTTTTTTTTTTATAAATCGTAATAAGAAAAATGCCATAAGGTATTCGTAAGGTGAATTGACCGACAAAAAAAAAATCTCACAGGTTGTCTATTATTATAGCAATATTCGATTATGGTGGAGTGTCCTTGGCTGTGTTTTCCTCCAAAATAGGCTTATTAAGGGTGTTAGGGGAATGGATCGATGGGACGTAGCCAATCCCCCCTGACTCAGGCATCGATCTGTTTCCAGAGGGATAGTGTTTCAGTGCTGACTCACCCTCCAGTCAGCTGGAGGCTGTTTGGTCTTCTTCATCAGTGGTGACTCTACTTCTGGTGGATCATCGCCCTCCGGGCTAATGGGAAACCAGAAGTGGGCTAGCCATGATATAGGTTTTTGAAAGGAGGTAACTCAATCATATGGCTGGAGATTCATCGGTTTCGTTGCCGGTATAAATGGGAAGCAATGATATATAGCAAGCCATTTCTGCAAAACACTATACTTATATTAGCTGTTGAGAATCCATAACCTTCTATTAAACTAATACTTATTGGAAAATGAGAAGAAAAATAAACAATTACTTCTTAAAGTAAACACAACAATGTTTGTGAAGAGCGAGGTCTCTCACAACTTAAGAGGATACTTTCGAATACGTTTTTTTAAAAAATAGGGATTAGAACATATGTAAGGCTAATTCAGAAAATTTAGAACTGAATAAACATACATATTGTGGTGCTACAAATGAAGTACTCACTAGGTCAAAATTCATGGTTTTGAGTAAACACCGATCAAAGATTTTTTTTTGCTTTGTCTAATTTGGTACTGATATTATTTTATGAAGTAAGATAAAGCACTGGTAATTTCAGGTCTTCTGTTTTTTTGATAAAATAATGTCAGTACCAAGGTAGACAAAACAAAATATCTTTGGTCGCCGCTTGCTCAAAACCATGTTTTTTGACTTAGTGAGTACCACTTGTAGCCCTACGATACACATTTCACAAAAAAACAAAACAAATCAAATGAAAAAAACAAAATGATAGAAATAAGATTTAGAAAATAAAGGAATCTCCTTCAATAAAAATAACAATTATACAATGCTCAAATTAGTTGATACAAGATTATATTTATTATGATACGATAATAAACAGATGTAGGCTGTTTTGGTAAAACAAGTAGATGAGTAATGTCGACTTTGACTAAAATCCTTGTGTCTTGGAGGTGTAAGACTTCTTGCAGGCCCCATGACAAGCTCTTGAAACTCAAATGTTTGACTTGTACCTTATAATAAATGTTTGGTTACAAAAAAAAGAAAGGAAAAAACCAACCGGCCAGTCACTATTGCGGCTTGTAACACACTGAGCTTGGCTTGTTAAAATACTTCGCGCTGCTTCATAGTGTACTATTTTCACATTCTTGTTAGTAAAACATTTATTAAAAGAAAAAACTAATCAGTTAATCATAACTTATAATCATGCTTCCTATGTTCATGGGAAAACAATTATACCATATAATTTAAAATTTAATCTAAATTATAACTAACCCCATTTACATAATTTAACTGGCAGAATACGTGTTGACCCCAACAGTGGTGGTGAACATTAAGTGAGAAGGAAGTAGCGAATCTAAGCTCCCATAAGTTACAAATACAACCTCAAACATTCTTCTCTTAATGTTTTTATTTTATTTACATTTTTGTATTTTATTTAAATGAATCAAAAAGATAGATTTAGGAGTTCATAATTATAAAATAAATATTACCAAAGTGAACAACAATACGAAGTATTATTTTTCTTTGGTGGTAAAAAGAAAAAAATCTATACTATTTTAGAATGATAGTAAAAAAATCTCTGTGTTTCAAACGAAACCTCTATACGCACACAACCTCTATAATTAAAAAAAAAAACAATCAGCTACTTGAAATTATGGAATTGAAAAATAACCTTTAAAACCTATTGATAATTAATTAAAATTTTAATAATATTGGATTTGAAAGACATTTATAACATTACAACACCAATAAAATATAGATTGAATCAGTGACCTTTTCTCTAATATTATTATTATACTTCTGATATAATTAACAAAACGGGCCATATTATGCATGCATTCCTTATAGTAGGTAACCATGTTTAGAAGGTATCGTGCAACTGCGTTAATTCTGATTTTAATGTATGTTCCTGTTGTTTAATAATATATTCAATCATATCTATGTTAACAAAGATATCTTTTATATTTTACCTCCTCTGTCCCCTTTTAGTAAATAGTCTCGGAAATTGCAGTTTAAAAAAAAAGAACATTCTTCTCAGTCAGAATAAAGAATTGGATCTTTGGGTCAGTGGTTGTAGGACCTTGACAAGAAGCCATTCTCCACGGTGTGGGACCACTATCCGAGCACAATGTGAGCTACCGTTTATAGCGGTTGTACTCCATTAAACCCATCCCATCTCATATCATGTCAACTCTCCTATCATTTGGGGCTATCATATAAGTATTCTCTATGTTTCGAACCCCAGAATAACATTTTTTTAATTTTTTTATTTAATAATTTTATAACATTTTTTACGTGTAAAATTTGGTAACATATTTCAAAAAGGTGAATAAATGTATCAAGACAAAGATGAAACCATAATACTTCTAACAGAACGCTTAGGGCAGGAAATACAGTTGCAACAACAAAACCACAATACAGACTCAAACAAAGAAAGAGCTAGACAAGACGTTTTTTTAGCCACAGGCAGCGATCAGATGAATTGCGTAAACCATCTTATCATTCGAATTAAATATAATTAATAGAACATTGCCTAAGGATTACACGAATTCCTTGATACAGGTTCTTCAGAAAATTACGTTAACCCAAAAATTATAGCCCCTCATATCCCGCGTATAAAAGAAGATTTTGTAGTATCCACCCCAGCCGGACAGAAAACTGGAGAGGAGTATATATTAATAAATTTAAAACCCTACTTTGGAATTGATGAATACATTAAACTATACATACTCCCTTTTTCAGATTATGATTTACTGTTAGGAAGCGACACAATGCTTCAACTCGGAATGCATATAGATTTCGAAAATTTAATTTTAATTTATAAGGATAAGAAACTCCTATTTTTAAGCAAATAAAAATAAAACAATACAATTAAGAAAGGGTTTATATAGTAGAATTAAATATAAAAAATAAAAATAATCTTAAGGAACAAAGAATTAAATAAAGATAAATATACCGTACATGAAGGTTTTATATAAAATAAAAAACAATAAAGTTAAATGTCTAATAGATGCCAAAGAGCTCATGACCATTTGTCCAGAGCCTATGGATATAGACCGAAGTTAGTATACCCAATAACGATGTAAATAATAATTCATTAGAAATAGATAAAATCAATATATACCAAACATTATTAGAACGGACCATATGAATTTGGAAGAAAAAGAAAAAATAATAGCACTATTGCAAAATTATCCAGAAATTATTAAAGCAGAGACAGATGAATTAAGCTCCACCCCCCTATAATAAAACATACTATCAAAACAAGAGATGAAAACCCCGTATATACTAGATAACTACCGCTATCCCCAAATTTTTAATGAAGATTAGAAAAATTATTAAAAAATAAAATTATTCGAGCATCCAACAATTCCCTATTTGGATTGTCCCAAAAAAAATGATGCCTCTGGAAAAAGAAAGTCCGATTAGTCATAGACTACAAAAAAATGAAAAAACTATGGATGATAAATTCCCTTTACTGAATATTGAAGACCTCTTAGGCAAAATTGGTAGAGCTACTTATTTTAGTGCTCTCGATCTTCAGGATTCCATCAGATAGAATTAGACCCTAGCTCAATACCGAAAACGGCCTTCAGCACTGAAAATGGGCACTACGAGTTCCTACGTATGCCCTTCGGTTTAAAAAACGCTCCACCAACATTTCAAAGTATGAATTTGATATTCTCCAATATACCGAACGTCCTTGTATACATGGATGACATAATAGTCTTTTCTGAAAGTTTAACTGAACATTTAAAACATCTAAAAACAGTTTTTAATCTATTAAAAAATTATAATCTAAAAATTCAATTGGACAAACCGAATTCTTTAAAAAAGAACTTCTCTTTTTAGGACACGTTATCTCTAGAAACGGCATTCAACCTAATCCCCAAAAATTAGAAGCAATTAAGAATTTCCAAACACACAAAAACAGATCAAACAATTTTTAGGACTAACAGGTTACTACCGTAAAATGATTCAAAATTACGCTAAAATAGCTAAACCTATAACTAGTAAATTAAAAAAGGACACCAAGATAAATATAAATGACCCAGAATATATAAAAGCCATTAATACTTTAAAAACAATACTTCAAAACAACCCCGTTCTTTTTTCAGAATGCCAGATTTCGAAAAAGACTTTATAGTAACTACAGACGCCTCAAACTACGCAATAGGCGCGGTTCTATCACAAATAACAAACGGAAAGGACTTGCCCATTGCTTACGCTTCTCGAACTTTAAACAAACATGAGGAAAACCTCAGCACTATAGAAAAAGAACTGCTCGCCATTGTATGGGCATGTAGATATTTTAGACCATACATATACGGATGCAAATTTATTATTCAGACAGATCACAAACCACTACAATACCTATATAATATGAAGGAACCTAATGCAAAAATGATACGCTGGAAATGTCAACTATCAGATTATAATTTTAGTATAAAATACGTAAATGGAAAAACCAATCATGTAGCCGATGCTTTGTCGCGAAATCCTCCATATGAATTGAATACTATCAACTCCAATCAAAATGTCGAAATTGACCCTAATGTGGCTATTGACAATTTTCTACAGTCCAATCATAATCCGCCATTACAAACAGATGATATTGAAGAACTAAGCAGAGTCCTTAACATCCAGTTCAGGAAACTACCCCAATTACAAATACGAGAGACGAAGACAGTGAAAGTTTAATGACAGCCCACTCTCAAATTAGCTCTAACGAACAAATAGGTATAGTAGACAATCCAGACAAGTTGTGAACTTAGAAAAATTACAAATTATTCTTCACAGAGGAAACAAATCTAAAATCAATATAAAACACTATTTAATTCAACAAAGAAACGTTTTATCTGGTACACGGCTTGGCCCTATAAATGAATTTGGAAGAAATATGTATTGACCACCTTGAACCTAACAAAACTTACGGAGTATACTGTTCTAACCCCAATTCGGAATAGAAAACAAAATTTTAGAAGAGATTTTTAGACAATTTCAAAAAATAATTGAGGAAAATTCCCTACTGTAAGAGATCAAAAGATTATCAAACTATCATTGCGGAAAAACTTGTCACAGAGGAATTAATGAAGTTTTTAGAGCATTACGAAAAAACTATTATTGGCCCGGAATGTTCACAGATATAACTAAATACGTTAATAATTGCGAAATATGTAAAAATACGACAGAAACCCCCCTAAACCGGAATACCAAATTACCATCACACCTAACAAACCTTTTGAACAACTACAGATGGATACCTTATATTATGGCAACACCACCATCCTAACAATCATTGATTGCTTTTCAAAGAAACTTTACGGATATCTCATAATAAATGTACTATTAAGGATTAATAATGAAAGGGGCCTTCCTGCAAACGTGTCTTGATAAGATCCAAATCAGAGACAATTTAATGTATCCTCCTTCAGTATATCCCATTTCGATAACGGAAATCTAATGTATAGAGGAATGTCTGGTGAGCTTAAGGTGAAACCAAAGAAACTAATGAATTGCTTCTTAAGATTTATTTTCGGGTTCCCCCACTGTTCTCACATCTTCTCCTGGTATACCGAACTTGTGGGGCTTTATCCTGATTACCGACGGCAATATTCCTTGAAGATTTAATATTCCAAACCCTGAGAACCAAAAAATCCAACGACCCCCATGATCTACTTACCTTACGTTCCTATGTCCACCTCTTAAATACAAGGATTCAGCCAACCGATTTGTATACCTTTTCTCAAAGAACTGCTTCTTTCAAAACATTTGTTATCATCCGTGCCTTCTCTTTTTCATTTATTATCAATTTCCATTCTGAAATCCTCTTCTATAAACTCTAAATATGATCTATAGGTCCATCCCCTCAAACATCAATCTTCAAATTAAATGTTATGACAATGTGTAAATTTGTGAAAAAAAGAAAAAGAATGAAGTTATAAAACATTATTTTATATTAAAGACCTTTTTACGACTTATGTAATATGTCTTCACCAAAAATAAGTTCGTTTCATTTTTTCTGCCCAACTAGACTCCCTCACACATTCCCCTATTCATCATTCCTTCCAAGACGCCCTTAACTCAACTTCTTCTAGAGCACCCTTTCTTCCGTTTTCTTTCCGGGGTCTTTTCAAAAATATTTTGACCATCGTCCCCATCCTTCATAACATTCCCAAACCAGGTTAGCCTTATAGCCCCTATTGTGTGGAGGATGTTACCCATTTGTTCCACTCTCTGCCTAATTTCAATGTTTGGAACTTTCTGAAGCCGTAATACTAATACTGCACATGAACATCTCCAATAATCTATTTTTAGGGCTAGAAGTCTTCTAACCTGGTTCTCCTTAGTAATCTATGACTCACATGAATAAAGTGTTATTCTTTCTGGGAACGATTTATATATATAGATTTTTTTATTTTTAAGGACACCGACTTGCTTCATAGTACGGAATTTAAAATTCTAATTATTATCCTACTGTTGTAGATGCTTCTTTCAGAGTCCTTGTCCTTCGTTCCTACATCACTCACCCAGCTCCCTAGATATTTAAATTAAGCCTCAGGATTGGAACCCATGAATCTATGGAAAGGTATTCGCTTTGGCTATTAAAGGCTATATTTACAGTTTTCTCCTTGTTGACTTCTATCCTCCAGCTTGAGTACTCCTGGAGAAGTTTTCTCATCATATGAGGACCTGGTCATCAGCAAATATAAAACATACAATACTGTACAAATATCATGTATACTTAATAATTACTCTTCATTTATAATTTATTTAATTTATAATTATTTTATCTGATTACTTGTTCATTTTACCACTTTTATCTTTATATAACTTCTTTTTCTTATTTTATTTTTATCTTCCTTTACATATAATATTTCTTTTATAACCCGTTTAATGTACGTATCGTCTTTAACATTGTATAATTTACCTACATCTTCTTCAATATTTTTCTATGTCAGTAAAATTTGTAATTTCTCATCAAATATTACCATTTTCTTATTCGCATTATATACTTTTCATTCATTCCATTCTTTACTCGTTGTATTTTTTAATATTTTATTTAATATTTATTTCTATTGTAATTTTTTTTTTTTTCTTATTCTGTATTTAACCATTTTTTGTTTTTAGAACTGATGATGGATAGCAATGATATGGCTGAAACGTTTTTTTATGGCAAATTTTTTTTTTTTTTATCCATTTATTTAAATTTACTTGTATAAATTATAAACATCTATTAAATGGGTTGATTACGACTACAGTAACATGTCAAAACTTGAAAAGAACTACTCATCAGTAGCACTTAAAAACTGAACACTAGAAGGTCTCTAAGATGGCGTTCCTTTCAGACGTCTCGGAGGATTATCGGGATTAGAATGGGAAGCAAGTTGAGAGACTAGTAGGTTTGTGTGGTTATAGAGTTTACCATGAAAAGATAGGCATCTGGTTTGGGCTTAATCAGCAACATATGGGATATTAAGATCTTTATGGACAAGTTTATTTGTAACAAAGTAAGGAGCATATACGGAAAGAATTAGAAGGTTTAGTTGAGCCCCAAAGCTCAACTCCATATGAACGTTTGTCTAGTAAATAATGAAGAAGTCGAAAACGACGAGAAGTTTCCTGTCGTTTTAGTCTTGTATGTGGATCTTTGGCAGATTAAAAATATGTTTTGTTAATTTCATAAATCATATATTTTTTAATACCGTCACTCTCAACAACTTGCATTACATATTTATATAGGTATTTAATAAAGATCACCTTTTCGATAGT
This sequence comes from Euschistus heros, assembly GCA_003667255.2. Classification (NCBI taxonomy): domain Eukaryota; kingdom Metazoa; phylum Arthropoda; class Insecta; order Hemiptera; family Pentatomidae; genus Euschistus; species Euschistus heros. Next base: position 28,098 of record RCWM02001213.1, on the reverse strand, counting down.
AAAATTTAGTTTTGACTTTTTAATACAATGCTTTCCTTGGCCCAAAATCATCAAAGTGTTTATCATAATAGATTTACATAAATACCACAAATGTCTAAGTTGAGTGGGAACCCTTAAAGAAGTGTTTATTGAATTTCGAAATAGATGCAAAAATGTATGCACCAGTCTTAGAGAAAATGTGTCAAGGACAGAACTGCCTCAACAGATAACCTTGAAGGTAAGAAGATGCTATCGGATTGGTACACACTAGAAGTGGCAAGGGCAACACCTGGATAGCTGGCAGTGGCACGCATCAAGCTCTTCCTTTGTCAGCTGATTCAATATCTACTTGTCACTCCCTAACGGTGGCAAAGTACAACAAATAACCCCATGTGCTCTCTGCTGTAACAGCCGGGTTAGAAACGGTCCCCCGTCCCACTGTTACAGTTCCAAAAGATGTCCCCATTTTTAAAATAGTTTTCCTCATTCCTTCGCCAATTGTCTGCCGGCACTAGGCAGAATTCAAGAGACCTTACTGGCTGGTATTTAATCTAATCTAATGAATTATATAGTAGCCGTATTCTCAGCTAGGATCCATCAGCAGCTTTCCGAGGATGTGATATTTTTGAACAGTATAAATATTTGTTTTATAATTATTTTTTTGTTTTTAAATAAGGACTATTTTTTTATGTACCGATGGCAACCAATTTATATCAATAATCTTTTGACATGGATAAGCATTTTGGTTGAGGGTATATACTTTATTGGTATAACGATTTGTTCACATTTAAAAAGTGTAACAATTTAACAATCTGTAGTTCTTTAAGTGTTGCTTGGATCAAAAATTTGCTAATATTTTTCGTATCACAAAATTAATGGAGAATATTTTTTTTCATGTAACGTTTATCGCTAGGACATACCGTTTAGGAGCTAATTGGTTAGAATGAAAAAAATCACGATTTCCCTGAAATTCATAATTGTCATAATTATTGGGGCTTTTTTACAAGCTCTAGTTAGTGTTGCTCGTGTGGAATATTTTCTAATTGTTCTCTGATCTGAAATTTAATGTTGAATACTTTTTGTTATATAACATTTGACGGTGGAACCTACCGTATATAGGAGCTATATTGGTTTGAATTAAAACACTTTTTTGCTTAAATTGTTTAAGTGTTGGGGCTTCTTTGACTAGCTGTAGCTCTGTTGGTGTTGTTCGGATCCTAAGAAAGAATATTTTTGTCCTAAAGAATTTTTCGCTAGAACCAACCATTTAAGAGCTGTATTTATTTGAATGAAAAAAGTCACGTTTGAAACCGCTATTTTCTCTCAACTTTGTTTATTTTGAATAATCATTTATTGTTAATTTAATTTTGTTATTAATTTAAGTAATCGATTCTTTCAATTCTAAAATGTAAATTTGGAAAATCACTTGATTATAGATAAACATATCTAGTTTTTTTTTTGGAACCTCCTTACTATTGTTGTTTTATATGTTGAAAACTGTAAAATGTTTCTTAGTGTATTAATGTGAACAGGTTAATCTGTCGAGGCTCTTATTTTGTTTTTACATTCATGATCATCATACTCAACAACATGACTGATTTGGTCTTTAAACGATAATAGATTCTAAATTTAAATGAAACCAGAGTCTCGGTTTTATATTGTAAAAAAAAAACTTACACGAAATATATTCGTTGGGTTTGGGCCGGGATGAGCCGAGATGTTATGTGTTCTGAAAAAAAACGGTACGTTTTTCTTTATTTTCTTAGCTGTTTGTGTTCTATACATTATTAAAGTAAATAAATAAATACATTATTAAAGTAAATAAATAAATACATTATTAAAGTAAATAGATTCAACAAATTTGGTTTTATTCATTTTTTTTCTCAGATTAATAGTTTTAAAGGGGAGAAAAAAAATAAAGTAATTGGCTAACTTGCAGTGATTCGCACTTCTCCGCGAAAACACGTTTGTCGGTCTTCTTTTGGCTATAACTCCAAAACTATTTGCCCAATCCCATATTTCTTATCACCATCTCAAAGCTGGTTAAATTAACTATCAGATCTCATATATGAAATTTTTTATTAAAATCCGTTATTTAACCGTTAGCATAGGTATTTACCTATGCTAGCCCGGTAAAAACCGCGTACTATTGTGAAATACAAGTTTTTTTGGCACATTTTTCGCTAGAACTCCCAAAATATTTGTCCGATCTTAAACTTCTTTTTTCCACCTCAAAACAGGTTAAATCTTCTATCAGAACTCATGTATGAAATTTAGATCAAATCAAGAGAAATTCCCACGCCAATGCGGTATCTTTCTGGTTTTAATAAAAAAATTAATATATGAGATCTGATCGTACAATCAACAAGCTTTGGTCTCATTTCCCGGTATTATATAAGGTATTTATGTTTTTTGATATTAGGGGTTTCATTTTACATTATTTTTCAATATTGCTCTTTTTCCTTCACAATGGTCGCTAAAATTGTGATAATTAATCGATGGGTGGTAAAAAGTAGAAAATAATTTAACCTGAGAAATAAGAAAATAAAATAAAATAGATATGATAGCCCTCCTATCTTAAAGGTTTTTAATAACTGAATCGTTTCTGATGAAAACCCTTTTAAAATATTAAATGCTACTTTCGCAATTTTAATTCTAATTAAAAATATAATTTGTGGTAAAATGAGATCATATTTTTTATTAACATTTAGCGATTTGAAAATTATTTGTTTTTTCTTTAATGTGAGTAAATGTAATAGTTAAAATAATAAAAATCCTACAGAACAAATAATGCAATAAAATTTTATTAAAAACATTGAAATTATGTTTCTTATGAAAATGTGATGTGATTATTTACATAAACTCCTTTGAGTTTTTGATAATATAATAATAATTTAAAATTATATGAATTTTAAATAAATTTCTAATATTTTGAAGGATCATCGTCAGTTTTTTCAATATGTAATATATGGATGGATACACAAGTGAAAAATCATATTTACCTAAGTGGCTATAGGCGGTAATTTGAAGAAGAAAAAAAATTAAAAAGGATTTGATATATGTCATTAAAAAAAAACAAGCTCTGAAAAATATTTTCAACGATGTGTATTTTTTAGCTCGAAGTAGTATAAAGCAGTTTTTATAACACTTATATTTGGACTAGATGAAGAATGGCTGGGATCGTGCTCCACACGCTATGTCGCAGGAATACGAAATTAGGACCGCTTTCTGGTAACTCATTTAAACTGCGTTACTTTTTCAGGGAACTAGAACATAAAGATTCTTTCATAAATATTTTATAGTTACTGGGTTTATTTTTTTAACAATGGGTATTAAAATAAATAATAATAAACAGGAAATATGATCCAGTTATTCAAAAAAATTATTCTTTGTAGCTACGAAATTCTTTGAATTGCAATAATAATCTTTATTATTCGTTCCCTAAGAATAATAATGGGATGGTACTTTGCCCGGTTGCATCAATTTCAGATAAATAGATAGTAGAAATATGTCTCTTTATATATTTATATATGAATATATAAAGATGCATATTAAGTAAAAAGATGAAACAATCCTTTGCAGCTGTATGCATTCATACATGTATTCGTGAATATTACAGTAAAAGTAAAAATAAATAAAAATACATTTAATAGTATTGAAATGCGGAGGTGAGATGCAAAACTCGTTCGTTCCATTTTTATTTTTAAAGTGAGATGTCAGTGGATTCTAAAATATATTAACTATCTTCATATATTTATCAATAAATATCTTTATATATATTATCTTTATAATCTAATAATAAATATATCTTTATCAATAAATATCTTTATATATATTATATTTCTAAAAGATAATTAATATCCAACTTTTCAAAAAAATGGAACGAACGAGTTTTGCATCTCACCTTTTCAAATATAGACAATAGCTATATAATCTTTGATGAAATAACTTCAAATTTCAATTATTTAATATTTCTAAGGAAATTCAAAATAGTTTAAAAAAATTGATAAAAATGAAGGGCTAGAGAGTTTTGATCTGTCTTAAAAATGGCAAATATAAATAAAGTATGTTCTATTTATTTTAATTGAGAAACAACTAATTTAATGATTATCTTTGAACTGAATCACTGAGCCGAGTGATTAAGGAAATATCACTCACATGAGTACTATTTTATTTAAAAACGAATTACGAACACCATTTCTCCAGTTAAGGGAAAGTCTCTTTACTTATGGTAGTTATAAACAAGTTCCAATCAGACCCACTAAAATGTTTTTTCATTATTTGTTATCCTTCTGCCAAAATGTATATAAATGATAGAGGATTGCTATATATGTAATGAATAAGTTACTTTCATTTTTGGATTCTTAATAATAGTTTTTTCAACTGTTGCGAAAAGAAAAAAATGGATAACAGGTTTGCATGAAACATGACTATGAAACATTTGGATATAATACATAGTTTTTCCTGAACTTTTTCTGTATGGAGCGGTATTTCTATCCATGACGTGGCCCACTCTACACCCCGGTACGGTACATTGGGAAACCCAACGCTAGTTTAAGCCTTTTATCATAAAACGGAAACCCACACGCATTCTGGCTAAGTGCTAAATATAATTTAACAACCTGGGAAACCATAAACTAAGCCTGTATGGAAAGCATGATTTCAGGAGATAATATCCTATATGGATGTGTGGAACTGAATAAAGATTGTGTCAGAGGGTTGAAATGGTTGGAGTAGTTTTGATAGAAATTCGGAGATTTTAAGGGATTGAAAGTCTTGGAAGAAAGTTGTATTGAGATCATTATACAGGGTTAGGCTATGGATATAATATGGAACATTTACTACGGTTTTAAGGAATTTTGATCGGAACTGTGGCATTGGTTAGCGCGCCAACCGTGAATATGCCAATTCCACGGACCATTCTCTAAATGCCTGTAAAACGACTTAAAGATTCACAGAAAATTGTTGACTAATTTTTTACTCCTTTTATTTACAGTTCAAGATCTAAGAATAAAATTATGAGTTAGTAAACAATTAATATTTTGTTTGTTCTATTTAGGGCAATGTATATTTCGCTACAACCTATTATTATCAATAAAAAAAAATCTACTATAGTAGCCTTGCTTTGGAATTCGTAATGTTATATAAACTATATAATTTATCCATCTTATGACATCGATTAGTTTTGTTTAAGGTCAATAAAACAACTAATCCATGAATGTATTAAAATATAACTAAATAGTTTCTGAAAAAATACTGTATAATATAAATCAAATCATTTTTTATTTTTATTGAAAAATAACAAAGATATTTTTTTTCAGAGCCCAGCAGTTAAAATCGGTGAGTAAATTAGTTGACCTCAATAGATACATAAGAAGGTAATAAGATACAACGTTAAATAAAAGGTTGACAAAAAGTTTATGAGAAGATTAAATATCTTTTAAGATTGGTTTTCGACACGGTTCAACGGAGGGAATTTTATAAAATGTAATTTCTTAATAATTAATTTTATTTATACATTCGCTTCTTCCTAATTTTGAAATTCCCTATCTAAGTTTCCTGACGAATCTGCCTCGGTATTGCAATTTCTTCCACATCTACCACTGCTAAATTTCAGCGTAGATCTTTCCTTCCTTTAACTAAGGGAACATTCCCACTCTAAGTGTAGTCGTGCAACTTCCATAGGCCCATTATTTTACATAAAAGCACCATTTATTACACGGAGGCATGGCCTCGTTAACAGAGTCAGAATTTTTTTACTGTCTCAGAGCTCTTTCTTTGATGATACTACTGGTCTTTTTAGTTTAAGGTACCTTGAATCAGTAGTGGCCTTAATTCGGGAAACTAAACGATCGCTCAAGGTCTTGTTCTCTGATGGTTATTATAATAGTTATTACTAAAGAAAGATACCATAGAAATTGATTTCTTTAATTCATGATGTGTGTTCGCCTATATATATATATATATATATATATATATATATATATATATATATATATATATATATATATATATATATATATATATATATATATAAAAAAGAGCATATGAGTATCGACGGTCAAGGGTGCAACCCCTATAACATGTTTCATCTTGTTCTTTTTTTTTAGCCAATAGACTATAGGGCTTTTTTTTTTTTTTTTTTTTTAATAACTAGGAACTTGGTTTACTCGTGGCCTAGTTGGTCAAAAGTGATAGTTTTTTTTTTGGGAATGCGGGGGCGTTAAATACAGTTTAAAGCAGCAACGAGGATGTCAATAATAGAGGAGGATTCACGTATAGAAATGGGTAAGGAATTCCAGAAAGAAGTAGTTCGAAGAATACAATTCAATATGGTAGATTGTAATTTTGAATTTAATAAGTGTATAGAAGAATGTTGGGTGGTACAATACCATAGATGTATTGAAGGACATACTCGAGCATGCCCAGAAGACCGCCAGAAAACTGAGGGATTAATAGTGAAAGGAAGTAATGGATAAAATTATCACGTACAAAGGAGAAAAATTGACTCATTAAAGCTTGTCAATGGTGAGAATCTCGCATAACCCGCAGGCAATGTAATGAAGAAAAACATTAGAGAAGGATTTTCTTTATTTTAATTAGAATGAATTTTATTATACGCATTTGGTCACTGAGAAGTCATTAACACTTCTCGAGGAAAGAAATTAATGCATCAGGAAAAAAATAAAGCTACTTGTAATCGGTGTAGCGATAAGAGATACAAAAGCTCCTAAAACACCGCAGATGGATCTGAGGGATCTCTTGTACAAGTGTCTCATCTACGGAATATCATTGATGTCTCTTCAGTCTCAACTTAAATCCCTAGACAGCTTTCTATACATCAATGAAAGGGAATGTAAACTTCAAATAAGAACTGTAAGCCCAATCAATCATCTTCATAATGCAGTAAATTGATGATTGATATTAAGTACTATTTCAGGAATAGGAATAGAATGGACAATTCTAGCTGAGCAGTCGCTCAAGGGAAACAGATTATTATAATCACCATAGGTCTTAGAACTAGAAAGGGAGGTTGCGGTTTTTAACTAGGTCGATCGAAGCTCTCAACCTCTGCGTGCAACTCCGCTACATACATGATTTCGTTTTATAGTTTCCTTCAGTACCTGTATCAAATGGGAATAATAAGAGATGACCATCTAAAAAGATAAATCTACAACTCAACAAAACCTAAGAAAATCGGCTGGGGATTACCAGCAATTACCAAATCACCCTGGCACGTCAATAACAAAACATTACACACAGACTTTAGCAAACCCATGGTACAAGATGACATCCAGACTTCATACAAAAGATTTCATGAATAACTTTTCGGACATTGACAATGTATTACAAACCACGGCCTCGATAAATATGGCCGGAAATACCAAAGAAGGCTAAAAAGGATTTGAATGAAGTATTTACTTATCTATTTGGATAGAAGTAATTAAAGATTATGTAAGGAGTAAGTACCGATGGGTGCTGAGCTCCCTCAGAATTAAATAAAGTAACCAAAAAAGTAAATAAAGTAGTAAAAAAGTAACCAATAAATCAAATATATTTTATTCAAAATAATTACCATATTTCCCCAAACACTTCTTCCAACGACTAACCAAGTTTTCCTTGCCAGATTTGCAAATGGTGGTGTCATGTGATCAAACATTCAGAAAAGGAAATTTTTCTGTCTGAATTATTTGCAATCAGCTTTCTTGCGAATAGTTATCCAGGCTTCGAGAAAAAAGCTGAATTTTGTATGGATCAGGAGAATACGGGAGATGAGTTATGACTTCGTAATCCAACTCCTTTATTTGAATTACTGTCTGTATCGAAACATGAGGTTGGGCATAATCATGTAACAGATACAGTCCTTTCACGTTCACAAAGGATATTGTTTGATGAAATTTTAATGCATTCGGTCAATATCTACCCTTTGGTAGAAAAGACAAATGGATAAACCCCGTCACAAAACACCAAAAAGGAACCATTAATTAATCTCCTGAAGAAAATTTTGAAAACCAACGACGAATGGTCGTTTTATTATAACTCTCTTTGCTAAAGGCTTGATTTATGATGCTTACTGCCTAGGCAGCGGAATGACCTTGTTAAATTCATATTCGGAAATCGCGTGATTCTATTTTCACGTTTGAAATGAATCTAAAATCTCTCCGCCTACTTGGGAAAAAAACAAATACTGCTATTAAATAGAGGATTATTATTCATAGAATGTAAATATTTTGCTGTGAATCAGCAGACAACGCTTAGATCCGTTCTAAAAGATTTAAAAAATCGAACATTTCATGCAAGACAATCTAATATTTGTTGTTTTTAGCTAGGGAAACTAAAAACTCTTCGGTATATCTGGGCTAAGGAAATCAGGACCATTTTAGAGGATACCAACATATTTTAGCCAAAATAAATTTCGAAGTATATTGCAGTTTCTTTGGAAATAAGAGAGGCAGGAGGTAATAAACATAAAATTCGCAACCAACAAGTCATTTAAATGTTTATTTCTAACCTTAATGTATATTTGTATTCTTATTTCTTTACAACCAAAAATAAGCTTTTAATTTGGTAATTTCCCTCCATTACGATTGCACCCAATAGCTCAAGCTTTAGCTTTGAATAACTGGAATACTTTGATAACAATTTTCTACGCGATTCCTTAAGACCTCGTTTACCAGGACTGCAACCGGAACTAATTTACAAAGACTAAGGAATAAAAGCAATTGAAATAATAAAACAATTTCATCATAAATAATCCAACATCCTCTCAGAGACTAAATTATGTGATGAATTTACCATTTAAAATATACTGCACAAAAATGAATAATAGGGATATTTAATTTTTCAAGCGTTTATGTACATATTTTTTTTAATAATAAACTGCTCTGATATTCATTAGAAAAACATTTCTTATAAATAACCATGCATTTTACAATATAAAAATATATATAAGTGCTTGGCAAAGTAAATATCACAAAATCAGCAATACCCCTATTCATTTTAGAGCAGTTTATTTTTAGTTTATTATTACATTAAATCACCATAGTATATATTATTTATTGGGGGGTGGGGTGAATGTCCTTTTCATAAGATTCACTAAATCTGCAGATGATTATTATTCTTCCACTCTGCCTTCACTGAGCATTATATAAATGTCGCGTGGAAAGAGAAGCACTAGAATATCGTGTATATAAATCTCACATTAGATAGAGGAAATATCTGGTTCAGAAATCCTAAGCTAAAGTCTATTGCTGTAAAATATTAAAGTATATGCTACATAGTTTAAATAATTTTTTGGTAATATGGTTTATATTTATTCAGTTCAGTTTGATAGTTCCTTAATCTCTAGCTTAATTTATTTATGTAATTATTTAATTTCATTTTTTTTATTTGTTTATATGATGTAACCACATATTCCTTTTATTGTAGTAGTTAATATAAGGTAATTTTTATGTAGCTAAATTTGACTGATTATTTCCATAGGCCAGATGTGATGAAAAATTTAAAATTATGATTGATGAATTAATTTAAACTTCTATTGGATTTATAATTGTAATCAATACAATTATATAAAAGAACAAAGCCGTTTCTCGTTGGTGATCACCAACCGCGAAAACTACGAACCAATCTGTACCAAATTTTAACCACATCATCTTCATAGTTCAAGGAAGGTTAAGCAATATTAAACTTAAAAGCTTTTCTATTAAATTGTCATAAAAAAGGTTTAAGTAGGTGGTGCACAGTTAAGTTTGATAATCGACCGACAGGTCACAAAACTACGGTGTTATATAGAGCTTATAAATTTATGATAAAATTTACTTAATTTTAATTTCATTGTCATAAAAAAAACTGTAAATATATGGAGCGACATGTGGATCCCAGTGCAGTTTAAAAATCGGCCGATAGGTGGACATTCTGCTACAGAGTTTGCAGTGGTAAAACTATTATACCCAACTGCACCAAATGTTAACTACAAACTCTTTAAAGTTCTAGGAAGGTTTATAATAATAATAATTAAAATGTTATAGTCTTGAGTACCAGAAACGAGGTTTCCCTAACTGTCATATACTATTATGGTTAGAAATTAAAATCCAACCAAATGGATCTATTAAATTAACCCTGCCAAATTGGATGTATAATTATGCTTTTATGTACTCTTCAAACACCTAATAAATGCAATTTTAACCAGGTTAAAAATTTTTTGTCGTGCGTCAAAATATCATCGAAGAAATAATGCTAAATTCAATACAAAATGTTCGATAAAAATCGATCAACAAATGAAATTCAATTATTAGTTAAAATAAACTAAGTTCTTTATTCAAACAATCGCCTCTAAAAATCAGACAACGATTAAATACTTACTCAAACCTTTATGGACCTATGCATCACAAATTTTTGGGACAGCAAAAAAGACTCACATTCAAAAATTACAAACTTTTCAGTCTAAGGTTTTAAGAATCATAACTCGCTCAACCTGGTACGTCAGTAACAGAACATTGCATACAGACTTGAACATACCCACTGTACAGGTCCATGTTATCACTTCCTACAAACGATTTTATGACAAACTTCCAGGACACTACAACAAACTAATACAAAACATGGCGACTTTGGATATGTAAGAGACAACACGACGAAGGCTGAAGAGGATCTCCTTAAGGTAAGAGAATAAGAGATCTCCTAAGATAAATCTTTTTAAAAAATGCGACTGGAGTAGGTACCGCTGGGTGCTGAACTCCCTCATGCCGACATGCCAATTTTTTTTAAATTTCTCATATCACATCCGCTTATTGTCACGAATTGAGTGACAGATGTGAATATAATAAATAAAGTAAAAAAAAAAAGAAGTTTTTTATTTATGAGAGCGGGTGAAGCTGTGATGGGGAGTGCTAGTAGAATATATAACCAATAAAAGTGGCAATTAATTCACCAATCCAAATTGTATTGATCCTTCTATAACATCATGCGTACCTCAAATGATGAAAGTTATACTTTTAAATTTTAAAAAATCATTGTAAAATTGAATTTATTCTGACCAACAACTTAGATGTTATCGAAATGTTATGTAATTTTAATGAAACCTACCAACAGCTTACTCTTCCGCAATCCGTCCCCAACAACCTTGTAATGCAAAGAAATGTTAATTTGTTATAAACAATTTCCCCTATCCTATCATCCATGACCTATTTAACACTTCCTAATTCTTCGCATGAATCACTCAAGTCCGAAGAAAGCTTCTGCGTAACGGTTCCTAGGAGTATCTGTTTCGAGATGATTGGCCATCATTATCCGCGTTGCCCCAAGCGAGGGGGTTATCGAAAGAACGAACGTGTTATCAACAGCTCCATTCATCATGAAACCTTTGGTACTTATAAGATTGATAACATTAGTTTTCAAAAGTAACGCTCATATTATCAGATATTAAAGTATAGGACTCTGCGAATTATCTGAAGACTTCTTAAAACAATAAAGCCTACAATAGTAGCTTTAATTTAATATTATTTTTGATCCCTAATAGTTAAATAAGTTAAGTACTACAATATCATATTACGTATTATCGCAATGTTAATACTATAGTTATACGTACTTTATGATATATAAACTCCCCATCAAAAATATTGCAACACTTTGAAACATTTGAATACTATAAAAACGTATTTTCTTTTTCATAATAAAGAAAGGTTCTGAAGTCTATAATAAACATTCCTAAACTAGACATAAACAATTTTTATTGAAATAAGTTACAATATTTCTTCCAATAAACAAAAAAAGGTTAGAAAACCTACTTTTTTAAATTTTCATTGTTATTTTAACTTTTTGATTATCAAAGCTCCCAATTCGTTTAAAAAGACTTGTTTAGATGACTGTGATTGGACCTATTTGGTCGTACGGAGTTGACCTTTGGGGCTCTACTAAACCATCTAATTCATCCCGTATCCAATCCTTACAATCCAAAATCCTTCGAAAAATCCTCAATGCACCTTACTTTGTCACCAATAAACTTATCCATAAAGATCTTAATGTTCCATATGTTGCAGATTTATCCCAAACCACATACATATCCCTCCATAGTAAGCTCCATAGCCACTCAAATCCATTAGTTTCTGAACTTGCTTCCCACTCCATTCCCGATAATCCTCAGAGGCGTCTAACAAGAAGATCTAGTGTAAAATTTTTATTGAAGTGCCACTGATAAGTAGTTCTTTTCAAGTTTTGGCAAGTCATTGCAATCGTTATCAGCTCATTTACTTGATGTACATATTTGTACAGTTGTAAATTTCAATAAATTGATATATAAAAAAATATATATTTTTTTAAAATTTATATGTAATAAGACATTGCCCGCTCTGGCTTGAATGACTGCTTCCAATAGTTTGTTATTAACAGGGACAAACATTGACGTGTCTAATCCTTAATGTCTCACGTTTACTAAATAATATTAATATGAATATAAACCAAGTATGGATTAAGGTAAAAATCTGGAATTATGGTTGTTGCAATACTTTTGACAGGGAGTCTATACATATACTGTCGGCCAAAAGTTTTGATACATTTCCTCACATTCAATTCACTTTTTATCCAACAGGATTCTAATTCTTTCTGGTATGTTTTTTCTTTGTTTTATTAAAAATATAGAGAAGACTTCCATAGAAGACTATAAATGAATATTAAACTAATTGAACTTTGTTTTCTTTTAAATATCTATATAATAGTTATTGATAAAATATCAAATGCATTTACTCCCAAGTTGTCCACGTAAATAGTTCTGAGGCCCATTAGGTATAGTCCGTTATACTGTTGAAAATGATGGGTATAATCCATTATAACAGGATGTCACGAGTAATAAAAACGGTGCAGAAAATAAAAGGTGTTTTTTTTTTAATTTATTATTTTTTAACAAAAAAACACTTTAAAATTATACCTTTATGAATAATAAATGAAATTATTTTAAATTGATTTTGATTACTTACAGTTTTTTAAATATTTTATTGTGATAAATGATGCAAGAGTTATGTGAATAAAGAGTTTTTGTTAACATAATATGCTGTATCCAAACATGCAGTGTGTATTAGGTGCATAAAATAAATTTCATGTATGCTTCTAGTTTGAAAGAAACACCATCTCTAAATCCAGCTTATCAGTATAATACATATAAAATTTGCTAAGTTCAATTGATAGCAGAGCTCAGATTCTACAGAGGACGGCCAGGAGCTTAAGAATGGCATGAATTTTCAAAATACGACATCAAGTTTCAACTTCTTTTTTTTTTCGTGAAGAGAGTGCGATGCGAACCGGTTTTTTTGAATGGTTTTCTTCGCTTTTTACTTTGTCAACAGTTTTTAATATTTGACTACAATGTCTTCTTGAACAAATGAAAAACATCCTGTTATAGACCTGTATAAAAATTAAAATAGTTTTTTAATATAAAATAGTTTGAAGTATTTCAAACTGCTATATATTGTTTTTCATTTTCTTATAATCAGTTAAGACGTCTTATACGATTACATTATGGGTTAGAGCCGCTTAAGGCAGGTCTATTCTGTTTTGTGAAAAGTTAGATTGTTTCATTCTGGAACACCCTAAGTCTCTACTGAGATCTGAAGCATTTTATTAAGCTGATCATGATACTTATTTGTAAATATTCTTTTATTACTCAAGATGAATGAGCGATTACGGGAAGTTTCAATTATATCCACTTATCTAGTGTTGCTTTATCTTCAATTTAGACTAACCACCAACATATTAATTGGTCTGTATTAATAGGGATAGGGGCTCAGTAATGAATTTACACTGAAATAAAAATTGAACCAACGAGCGACGATATGTGGGTAGGTGATTGGATTGTAGATAAAGAGGAATTCTTTTAGGACCAAGGTTGTTTTTTTTTTAGTTTACGTAAGACTTGGAAATGTCATCAAATTTATAGTCGATTAAAGGGGTAAATGTTATCTCAGGTATTTCTTGAGGTGTTTAACCATTTTTGGCCAAGTATGAAACCTAAATGTGTCCGACAAAAAGTGAAGAATTGCTCAATGTTGAAACCCTGATTAAATTCCTTTAATATTAATATTAGTTTTAATATTCCTTTAATATTAGTTGAAAAACAGAAGTTAACTTATTTTGTAACCAGCAGCCTGATAAGTCCATTGGCTTAGCAATATATCCAAGGAGTATTAGCTGAGATAAAAGAAGTAAAATTAAAAACCTTTTGTTGACGATTTTCAGTTATTCCTTTCATTCAGAGTGCGATAAGAGAGCAACAAGTGCTAGAACTTAATAAATAGTGATACAATAGAAATTGAAGGATTGCAAGAAATTATGATTTTTGCCACCCTGTGTTTAATCCATGCATCTATTTTATCGGGCGACCAGATAGATAACTTATTACCGATATAATATCTGATATAATTTTGGCAAGAAAGAGAATAGTTCCGAAACTTCAACTAATAATATAAATAGTATTCAACTATCAAGGGAAGACGATAGCTGACCTATCGCTGTATATAAAATATTTTTTCAGAACGATATGATTGTCATCATCTTCTAAAATACACATTTTTTTTTTTTTTTTTTTTTTTTTTTTGGATATTTTTCGAATCAGAATAAATAAGATATGGTTTACTCCTTTACTCGTTTTTAACGTCCGTTTCATTAGTAAAAAAAAAAATTGCCAAATTGTACGATTGTCAAACGTCTGCATAGTTACTCCAGTGATTTTATGTTTTCGTTCATTAATTTTTTTCGTTGCGTACCTCAAGCGATTTATTTTATAAATTGTTTTAGAATTTAATCGATAAATACTTAATTGATCTTGTTTGTTCATTGTTCTTTATTTTGACAAATTAATTCATGTTAAAATTAAAAATATTATAAATTGATTGTTCATACAATCATTATATATATATATATATATATATATATATATATATGTATATCAGTGCTCATTCTTAATTAGTGATATGACCCTCAAAGACATCAATCCTAGTGTTAAGTGTAGTTTTTTAAGGTTAGGTGAATCAAGAATTAGGCGTGCCCCAGCACCTAAAATAAACTTTCAGTCTCCCTAAATCCCGGATTACAAATATTATTGACCAGGTCTTACAATGTATTCTTAAATTCAGCAAAAGGCCAACATTTACCTTTCTGAACCTATAACAACCAGTATATATTTTTCCTAATAAAAAAGGGGTTTGGACAAAAAAACAAATTCTTAATTATAATACTGGACAATAAATTGAAGTGATTAAAATGACTAAAGACGTTATTTTACTTTTTAAACGCTCTTTTAAAATTATTATTTTTTGAAGTTAATCCTCATCCGTCTTTTAACATCTTTAAATGATCTCATTGATCATAGAATATACCGACACAAACACTTTACTTGAACTTTATTTAATACATAATTATATATAACAACGGACTTGGCGGTTATCTATCACCTAATTTCAATTTGGTAATGTCTCTAACTTCATTGAGAAGAACACACTGTGAGGTTTCGTTATCTCTACAACCAGTGTAATATGCGTAAGTATTAACAGACAATCTAACAAAAACATAATTCAATCAATCTTTAAGAATGGAATAGATTTACAAGACAACGCAGAGAAAAACAACACTAATCAACAGCATTTCTTTCATCCAACACATCACTCAATTTTTTTTTCAATCATATTATTTGACGATCCTTAAAAAAATAATAAAAGCCTAGCTTTAACAAACATCTCTTTAGTTATGATTTATTGGTGTCTAAGAAGGGTTGGGAACAAAGCATACTTATGTATTTTTTTACTCCTTCCATTCCTTTGTGACATACCTATCGATAGACGACTTTCTACCATTAGCACTATTTATCCGCAGCTCATCAAGGTATATTCTTCGCAGTACATGGGCACCTAGATAAACCTAGAGCAGTGGTGATAAACCGCCTGAGAAATTTATTAGCTGAGGTTGTGAGAGTTGCTGGTTTACCTGAATCTGATAAAGAGGTCGTGTGGTTCCCGGAGACAGCGATTTGTGCCACTTACCAGCCTCGTATGAGACCTGACATTATAATAGCTTTGGATTGGTTTAGTGGGAGTTCTGTTCTGGGAAATTTACCCGTTTTCTATTGTGATCTGAAGTACGTAGTCTTCATAAAGTAGAAATACCAATCAAACTTATCTTTCTGTTACATAAAAAAAAAATAAGGATTATTATGTAGCAACATATACTGTTGTCAACAACCCTGTACCAATGTACTGCCCTGATTTTAAATGCCAAATGTGAAGTGAACGTAGTTAACGATATAGGTTAATGGTAGAAAAATAAACTTGATATCTCTAGTTTCTTTTCCAAGTTCTTATTCTGAATAAAAATATGGACTAAGATTACATCTAGGTTTTTACATTAAAGTTGAATTATAAACAGATTTTGTTTTATAAATGTTTTAGCAAGTAAACTGTCAATAAAAACATTATATATCACACACCTATTTCTAAAGTTACAGAACTCAAATTTTACATTTTTAAATTATTTTTATGTTAAAATTATGTAGCCTTTTATGAAGTTTCAAATGTGTAACAGTTTAAAATTCCAACGGATACAGCCCAGTTATGTCACATATTTAGTTTTTAAACAGTCCAATGCACCTGTCATCATAAAAAAAAAAATGTTATTGTTCATTGGTGTTGACAGAACTCAGATTTTTGAGTTGTGTCGCTTTGGAAATACTTGTGCGATACGTCTATATAATCAGGGTGATAAATTTAAGTTACTGCCAACCGACTGCATAACAGTTATTTAAACAACATGTTCATCAGGAAAGTAATCAGGGTCTAGAAAAAAAAAAATAAGATGCAATACCATTTTTTTAGTAAGAGTAGGAATAAGCTGAGAAAAGTAACTATTGGTTTATTGTCAGCATATCCAGTTGATATGCAAAAGTTAAATTATTAGAACTGTTTTTGTGTTTTTTTTTTTTTTTTTTTTTTTTGAGCTTTGGAAAGAGGATTTGAACAACGTTGAAGATTGTGCAGGCATTGCCCTACAACATACTTCAATTCCAAGATCTGAATACTTTTGTCGAAAGAAATTGCAATAAAAAAACACTTTAATTCCATCCAAAAAACATCCGGATGACCAAGTAATTAGAGAAAGATCAAATTGATAAAATGTTTCCGATAAATTCTCTTCAGTAACTTCAGGTGCTACCTCGTTTCCACACCTACAAGATCAGATACATGATTGTCTCCTACAGTACACCTACATGATTGTGTCCGCGTAGTTCTTGAAATTTTGATTGTTACTTCTAATTTCCGGAGGTGAGCGAACGTTTTACTTGAAAGCACGATGGACTTTAATTGTTAGAAATCAGTATTGCTTGGTTTTTACATTTGAATTAATGGAAGAATTGTGATTTTGGAAATAGATTTTTGGAATACAAACAGTTGACGCTCACCGTGTAGTTGACATCAAATGTACATTAATAATAAATTATAAATAATAACTGAGAAATTATTAAGGCTGGAGGGAGGAGCTGTTAATAAGATAATTCTTTTGTTATTACAAAACAAAAGGCCTTATGTATTACTTTTTTCAGAGCGATTGAAATCACTTGTGTTAGAGGTCTCGTTTTGGTGACATGTTGTCTCATGGAAAAGTTTACATTGTTTAAAATTATAAAATTTAGGAATATTCTTACAACAATGAAAGTATCTTCATTACTTATCAATATGAATGCTATTGAAGTAAACTCAAAACAACTTATGGTAAGAGAGTGTTTTGAAATCAAATATAGTTTATTTAAACCAAATGAGTTATAAACTGATTGATTGGGATAAATTGTTTTTGTTTTTTTTTGGTTTATCTTTCAAGAGTAGGAACTGAAGTGATTCAGAAATAGTTATTTGGCTTATACACTTAGCGGTATTAAAATTCTGTTATTTTTAATGATATATTTTATTAAATCCTTTTTAACATCTTATGTGTAATGTATGCTGATTGAACAGTAAATATTGTAAATAATGCATATATCATTTTACATTATAAGAATTTATGAATTAGCTAAGAAACAAATTATAATACAGGGATTGTTGGTCAAGAGATCCAGTGAATCGAAATTAGTTTTCTGCTAAATGCTTCTGCTTTCGGCAAGGCCACAAGGACGGTCAACAACCTCTCGACGTCCTGAGAATGGTGAGAGAATAGTTTGTATGTGGTTTTCTTACAAGAGGGATATTAATAAGTGAATTTTTATTTTTAGTTAATCTGCTTCAATTGAGGGCAATAAGTAATATGAATCGCTATTAATTAACCCATTCATATAGTATGTACAAAAAAAAAAAAAAAAAAAAAAAAAAAAAAAATACGTGCGTGTATTTCTAAGGTGGCACAACTCAAAACTCATTTTTTATATATATTCATGTTTAAGTTAGGTAATCTTCTATGAAATGTCAAGAATGTATAGAATTTACTTCAAATCCCGTTTGAAACATGTCACATGATTGTGATGCCTTTTTTTAATACGCTTTTCTTAACTTGACCTGTATGTAACGTAATCTTGGATCGTAATTTTCACCAATCCACAGCAATCTTATTATCTTGAAAATTTGCACACGTGTCAAGGACCAATGACAATACAATAATTGCACGGCTTTGTTTTAATATTCTTACTTAGTCCAGGCGAAATTCCCCCAAAAAGGGGGTCTGCCTTGCAAAAGGTGGAGTAGTAGGTTTTATGACCCAGTATGGTCCAAATGGGCCCTGAGAATAAAATATCAAAACTACATTTGATAAGGGGAAAATTTTTGGGGGGCAAAAAAAACCGAACATTTTTGCATAACAAATATACAAAAAATGATTTAAATCGAAAAATGTGTTATTTACAAAATTAAAGTTTATCAAATTGTGCGTCTAAAGAAATATCTTAAGCTGAATTTGATTTAGGCGTTTAGCAACAATCGATTGTAAAAATTCGAGGAATTTCGTCAAATTTCTCAAAAAGTTAGTTTTGATCATGTTTAAGAGTCTATAACACAAAAAAGGTTAATCCAATCACAAAATGTTATATACTAATAGTTGTAGATCATTAGATTTTGTCTAAGGTAGGTTTAGTTCGGTTTGCTATTAAAGCGTGTATTTTTAGTTTTTTAAACTCTAATTTATAATTTTTAATACAGGTTTCTGAGTTGTGTCACTTTAAAAAAAACATGTGCGATATATAAAATAAAATAAATAAACAAAAAACAAACACAATTATAAAATTAAAAATCATACTCACCGCAAGTAATACAAAGATACACTCAGCCTAGGGATCCCCGAAACTAAGCCTCTTTCCATAAATGGAGGGACAAGGCAGATTCAAAGAGATCCCAGCGCTGCTCTCTCAGTTGGAGCCAAGTAGAGGCTGAATGAGAGTGCAATTAAATAATAATAGATGCAATTAAAACTCGGAATAGATTATCAAAATTGTATGGAGTAGAATGGATAAAAAAGTTTATTCTGGGACTGAATGTTCTCTAATTATAACAGAGATGATACAGTATAATGTTTAAATGTATATATTTTGTAAACTTTATTTTTTTTTTATTCGGAACTGTATTGTTATTGCAATCAGCTAAAGGTAAGAAATATAAAACATAATCATAGAACCTATTCTATGATGGCATGGGAGAGACAGTAAGTACCCAGTAAACACAGGTAGACAGCTCTCAATCACCTTCCTACATTGTCAAAGTCCATTAAAGTATCATTAAAGTCATAAATGTGTTCCCGCATTACCTAATTCCACCCCTCTGACCTTTACCTAACTCCCTTCAATACAGCATCATTCAAATGCTCTTTTATTAACAGAGCATATAATTTAATGAATTCCATCCCACCCAACATTCACCATTCCTCCTCTACCAATAGCTTAAAATCCCGATTCTTCCTTTACTTGTTAGATATTCAATTCAACAGGTTTATAGAAAAAGAAAATATTTATCACAATGGAATATATATCCATGGATGTGATTTATTTTAATTATGGTTACAATGCCGAATAGTAGTTCAATCGTAGGAAAATTATAATTGACGCAAGATATATTCGTTAAAAAAATAATTATTATACTTTCTAAATACTCTCACTGTGTTCTTGAAGAAACTACGCATTCTTGATTCAGTTGTGAAGTAATAATTTTAATTTTTAGCAATTAAAAAGCGTACAGTTACAAAGGATTGCATTAAGTAATAAATCTACCCATATTTTAAAGTTTCACAATCACAAAAATAGGCACCAGCTATTTCTGGGACATTACTTGCGTTTCGAAACTGCAAAGGTCATGTTTGTGTCACAACCAGTTACGCCACACATAAGCGTCTCAACTTTAGAACCGATTTGTTTTGTTTGCAGGTGAGATTATAGTTTCGTGATTACCAAATATAGTGTGTGCCAATAGAATTATAAGCTTTTTGTTTCATATTTCTATTTTAATTAAGCCAAAGTTCTTTTTATACCACTCCTACTAATATTTTTTTTACTGTGAATAAATAGTAATATTTTTATATGGCAGGGCTAAAATAACCCCCCCCCCCCCTCCAAAAAAAAATAAATTAGAGGTTATACAAAGAAGCAATGTAAGGATAAGGACAAAACAGGAATGATAAGGAGGGAAAATTGGATAGTAAATAAAAATATAGCATGTATATAAAAAAATTAAAGAGGGCAGAAGGAAAGGTTGAGTAAATTAAAAAGGTGGAAATAGGGAAATTAGGGAGGAAAATATTCAGTAATCATGGTGGTATAAGAAAAGAAGGGGAGAAAATAACGATAGGTGAAAGAAAATAAAAAGACGAGAGGTGAAAGGAAAATATAAGTTATGGCAATAGATCAACCTACTTACTGTTGGCACTCAATTATAGTTTTTTACTTGGGCGTGTTTATTTCTTTCTGAATTTATAGTTGTTCGTCTTCTTCTTATATAAAAATATATTCTTGTTGGATAATATTCTTTCATTTATCAATATCTCAGAAATATGGATATGTATATTTCATAAATCATTTTAAAATAAAGTGGAACACTTTTCAAACGACATAGGGGCGGAGTGGCTCCTCCAAAAAGTAATTGTTATTAGCACCGCGAAAAATATTTTAAATTTAAATTAGGATTTACATATTTTACTCAAGGACGATATCTACATTTTATTTACAATCTTTTAATATATGTTTTGCAAAGCAAGAGATGATAACTTCAACTCATAAGCACTTGGATGTGGGTAGAAGAAAGAATATCGATATATACATTATATTAATGGGCATTTCAAACGGAAAAGAATGCTGCAAATTTGAGCTCTCTAGCTCTCTAGGTGCAATAGTGTTTTAATGTCGTAATTTTGAATATATTGAGTAATGAACGAAAATAATCTTTTTTTGGATATTAAAAAGCTTATAACTCAAAAACCAAAAGTCAAAAACTATAATATTTCAAATTTTAAATCGTTTTGGTAAGTACAACTTCCATACCAGAAATCATAGAAATAGGAGAGTTGAAGGTCCAAACCATTGGTTGATTTGACATGAAATGACCCAATCGTTAAACTAATTAATTATCTGAACTATAGCCACGGGACAAATACCCCGCGATTCCGCCGAGCCTTTTAGATTATTTCATGTGTTCATCCTTTTTGTTGTGCTAAATGTTCTACGTGATGCTTTATTTTGGAAAACTTTAAGGACCTGTTCTTCTCTTAACAAAAGCGGCCACCTTCCGCATCCGTAAACAACTGTAATTAGGATAATATTCTTGTGAATTCTAATAAATTTATTTTAAAACTGAGTAGCTTACGACCAATGAACAACAACCGTTCAATCTCGTCTTATTTTTCCTTGAATTTTATTCTTCCTACGTAGACTCTTGATACATTAAATGATTAAATTTGACTCCTGATATATCACTAAAATTATTATCGATTCTACTACTAACCATACTATTCGTTTGGTTGGTATTAATCGCAAAACCAATTTCTTCAATGGCTTTTACTGCACCATTCATTATAAATTTAATGGTTTCCACAACCTCACCTAACAGAACCAAATAATGAGCGTAACCAACCATAGGCATTTTATCGCCCATTTGACCTATTTAGAGAACTAAAAAAGTTGAAAATATTATTTTAAATATATTTTCGTTTAATAATTTATATTGTTGATTTAATAACAATT
The DNA here is from genome assembly GCA_003667255.2 of Euschistus heros. NCBI lineage: Eukaryota > Metazoa > Arthropoda > Insecta > Hemiptera > Pentatomidae > Euschistus > Euschistus heros. The sequence continues at coordinate 5,939 of RCWM02001213.1, read as the reverse complement.
TATATGTAACTAACATATCTGACGATACGATAGGGATTATTTTATTTTGATATTATTCATTTTTAATAACGTTAACCAAGCACCCTCTTTCCTAAAAATGAATTCTCTTTGAAATGTCTGGCAAAGTTTTCCGATGGTGTGGGGTGGTGGAAGGTGTATGGTCAGATTGTGGTGTTGCCATCAAGCCTTTTATTTATTTAATAAAATTAACAATCAATAATTTAGAAATGGTAATACTACTAGATCCTAGTTAAATAATTCCTATTAATAGTACAGATCAAACATTCCTTTTAGTTAAAACATTGACAGCTTTAACCGAACTAATAATTGAATTATGAATGGTTTTGAAGTCAGCAAACATGTTAATTATTTTATTGTTCTTAAAATATTTTGACATCATCTTTGAACAGCTAAAGATCACGTTTTTAAGAAGGTCCTTGCCCAGAAGATCGTGTGAAGCGGTTAGCCGAGGACTATGACTAAGCAACATGACACCTGTTTCTTTGCATATCCACGTAACCGCTAGAATCCCTGTCATTCAGTTTATAACTTACATTCCTCAACTCCTTCCTTTTTTAAGAATTGTCTTCCTAAGTCAGATTTTAACCGCAACGGTTGTTTTAGGCTTTATTTTAGTCCTAGTAAAATGACAATAGAAAGTTTGGCATCGTTTGTCCTCGTTCAAACTCTGCTATTCGTGATCACTTTTATGTAAATATGAGAAATAAAGTTTAGTTGTATAATATGAATGTATTTAAGTTTACGTTCATTCTTATCTCCAGATATTACTTTTTGCACAACCTATCATCCTACTTACTATTATCAACTTCTATCTATAATCGATATTATAGTGTCTGTGATATCATAAGATTAGAAGTCGTATATTACGAAAAAATGTTAGAATTCAAATTTCGAATAAGCAAATCAAACTTTACAATTTTATGATTGGTAAAAGAGTACGATTAAGTACCTAATGTTCTGAAAAGAAACCTTTGGTGGAAACCTCCAATACAAAGCCCATGGAGGAGAATTAATTAGTTCGACCGTAAACAAAGATCACCAAACAAATTAGAATCAAAAACATATATATGGAAATTTTCAGAAATGGGATAACATCATATCAGAACTGTTGATAGTTCTGTAAGTAAAACTATATGTACAGATACATATAGTGAACAGTAAAAGTTTTCGTTCACCAATTAAATTCACTGAAATACGATTCCTTCTACTCTCTAAAAAAAAAAAAACTTTTGACGATTTTATATTCCTCTTCATAAAGGTGAGAAACGTATCTAATAATTAAATGGCTCCGCCGAAAAACGTTCTAAGCGACAAAATTTCCAAAGTGGCGATTTTAAAGTTTATAAAGTGTATAATAGTATGTCATAGTATTATATATTACTCCATTATGTTATTGTAAATGTAAATATAACAACTTAATATGTGAATATAAAACCTTACCTGCCAAACTAACAAAAACTTGAAATTATGATTTTCTTTCACTGATTACTCAAAATTTTATGTTTGTCGCTTAGAACGTTCTTCGGCGGACCCATTCAATTAAGAACCCTTAAATATGGATAATATTTATATATTAAAGATTAAACTGACCTAGCAAAAGTTTTTACACAGCATCAAATCATCTTCTTTAATCCATTAAATACTCGAAGTCCGGTATAGAGAAGTTAACTAGTTGTTAATCCTACCTCATTCTACCTTTGTCCAGTACTCAGTTTCTACGCAGTGTTTTATAAACAGCCACGGCCTAATATTCAGAATACCTCTATTTAACAGCGGTTTCATGTACATTTCCTCAGAAAACAAGGGTATTCGAATGGTCATATTAGTTCAATGACTAATATACCCCGTTCAAAGATTCAACGCATCAGCAAATTTATTAAAATGACGAAAGGCTAGACGATAGAGGCCGTTCGGTATGACCGAGAATTTCCTCTCATCGAGATGAAGAGTTTGAGATGAGGTAAGATGATAAAAGTTAATGCTGACTTCAATATAGGGCATCTCTCCGAGCTTATGGCTTTCAAGAAGTTTCGAGAATCAGTCCTCATTCAACAGGCAAATGTGTCTGAACCTTTACTAACCTCTTCAGAGGTATTTCACTCACACAGTGGGACAAACGTGGAAAAAACCCTAAAATCTTATGATTTTTGTTTGTTTTTTTTTCATTATTTTTGTATACCTAAATAAATGTAGCATAAGGTTGTGGAACTGAATTTCGGATTATTTCATTACCAGGGGCTGTACAGGTCCTTGAAGTCGCCCTTTTCTGGAGTTGAGAAAATAACACGGTTTTGAAGTTCCGTTAAAATAATTTTTTATGAGACTGAATTTTTAGCAAAAAAATTTGTATAACCCTTTGAACTTCACTATGATGTTTACTGGTTTATGAACGATTTTTATTTTGTAAATGTAGCCACAACCTTGACTGTCAGGAATTTAACAAAGCTAGCTGTGTCGTAAATCTAACTTATCTTCATTTCACTTGATCTTTCAAAAAAAGCTACGCCGAACTAGGCTCTCTTTAGGGGTTCAAATTGAAGTACAGGTATTTGATAAACCGTGTTATAAATATAAATCCCGGCTTCGGCCATATTTGCCTAGGGGATGAATTTATGTGTTATTTTTCATTATACAGAAACTAATTTTTAGAAATAATTTTTTTTTTTTTTTATAACTAGGATGTGAAAATTGGCTTACTATATATGTATATTTGTTTTTATTAGTCTGTCTTATTATTATTATTTTTCTTTTCTTTATCCATTGTAAAATGATCTGATATGATATCTGGTTTTCTATACAAAAATAACTAACACATAACTCTTCTTGAGAGAATTAGTACCGGAATATTGCAGAAAGATTAATTTTCAAAAATAGCTCTTCAAATAAAAAAAATAAAAGTTTAGGACTTTGGATTATCAATTTATGGGATCATTATTTGTATCACTGAGTTCTAATTATTGTATACCTTAGTTCTTATAGGATTATAACAAAAAAGTTCCCATTAAAGTTCCAATTAAAGTTCTCATTCATATTAGCACCTAAAAAACATATAAAATAATAACAAACTTGATTTTTTTATTTTTAAACTGAAAAGATGGCTCAATGCTGATGTTCAGATTGCTCTGGTTATAGTTTTATTCTATTCAGCAGCTTAGATAGCTTATAAATACGCTCCAAACTTGCTTTATTAATTTTTTTTTTTACTTTTTGTTCTTAAATGTTGACCCTTTCTGATCATTATGATTTCATTCAATTCAGTACCTCATGAAATATATAATTCCAAAATTCCAAGCTTATAGCTCGAACCGTTTAGAAAATATGAGGCTTTTACCCATTTTGGGCCGTTTTGCCCCACTGTGCGCCGCTATAACTCAGTTTAGGTGTTTGTCCAAAGGTATCCAACTTCACTTATAACTAGTTCCATATACCATATTCCATAGGGTGAGCAGGCATACGGCTTTAAAAATATGTGTTTAAGCATTTTTATTTATTCCCCTTTTACTAAAGAAGTGGTAGTAAATGGAATTCGCCTTCTTTATTCTGTTGGTATAATGCCCTCTAACAAAGATTCTTAATAGTTTTCATAAAAAAATAAAATGTACATTATAGAAAGTTTTATTCAGAAACTCTTCATTTTCAGATTATCTGAAAAACGCAAGTGAAACTTTGGAAATTGAAAATCTAAAGAAAATAGATGTGTTGTACAGTATCAGATACAAACCTACATAAAAATGGCGAATTATGATTGATTCTAGGAATATTGAGTTAATATGAGATTTAAAGTATTGAGGCATTACAAAAAACCTTTGAAGATAATGCAAATAATATGATAGCTTGAGACAGTCATTTAAAGAAAGTAACACCCAATATAGAAACATTGCTTTTTTTAAAAAATTCTAGAGGTATCATGGTTATCAAAGCTGTAATTGTACTCAAATTATGATTTCTTCAAAAATAATTCAAATGTTATGTTTAAGTATCTGAAGTTATTCCTATGTCTGCAAATAATAAAATAATTATATTAAAAATACAATACTGTGGTAATTTTTCGATTTACACCTTTCTATATTTTACGTAATCAGGTATATTGTTCTAAAACCCTGTTTTCTGAGATAATTAAGGGCTGTGGTATGAGAGCGCGATATTGGCATCTTGAAAACCAAGGTTGTTTTTAATACGAACCAACCAGGATCAAGAATCAGACCAGAATGAATCATTCACCGCGGATTTCTTATGATTGATTCTTAAATTTCCATGATTCATTGCGTATTTCAGATAATGACGACCACAGGTCAAGGTTGTGATTCATTAAAACTCTCTGGCTCTGAAACATTGAATACCGAGTGAAAAGAGGTGAGGTGAGTGTGGAAACCACTCAGCCAGTTTGACCAATTATCACCCTCAATAAAAACAATGAATACTAAAACTTTCAATAAACTAACGAATAGATCACTGAAATGAAATCAACGGTCCAATCGGAAGGAGGTAGCTTTTACCTATTTAAATTGTTAATACTGGAAATGTTCTTTTATTTTAATTGTTTTTACCATTTATTAAAACTGGGAAGAGAACATTCAAAGAAATTGGATATGTGTATATATATATACACACATGACTTGTAATAATGATTACAATGGCATGTTAGCATGTTAATAACATGTTAAATACTACTCACTAGTAGCACTTCAATAGGAGTTCTACATTACAACGACACTCTCTCTTCCCGTTTAATCCTTTTCGCAGGACACTAAAGGATACTATTCGAAGATTTTCCAGGATATAACGATTTTTTACAGTCGCACGAAGGTCTGCCATTGTTGTCTTTTGGTAAAACCGCCGTTGTTGCCCTTTTTGAAAATTAAATAACCTAATGTTTTTTTTAAAAGGACACTCTCTCTTCCAGTTTATATAAAGGATATTAAACATACCCAAATCTACTAAATAAGAAATAATTCTTGTTTGTTTATTGTTTATTTCGTTTAACGTCACTTTACGCTGCTATGGCTAATCGGACGATGCTACGGTGAGAGTCCTAAATTTTGCCAATCCAGGTATAATTAGGATAGGGATCTTTAACGAGTACCTGACATCGCACAGGCTCGGGACCCCCATTTTACGTCCCTTCCGAAGGACGGCATAGCTAAGGATTTTTTACTACCTTTAAAAAATCGTAAGGTCATCTGCCGGGCTGCGGACCCGCGATCTTGGGTTTAGTAGGTTGCTATGATAACTACTACATCACAGGTGGCCCAGAAAAAATTCTTAATTGTTTTATTGTATATCTAACTAAATTGTATTAATATAATAAAAAAAAAGCAATGGGCAACTTATCATCCACCGTGACCACCGTGATTCTCCACTTCCCAAACGGTAATAATTTCAATAAGTTTTGAATAATAAGGAACATTTTTCTCAAAATATTTAAATATGTTTTTTCATTCTGAAGTTTTGATATGGTGAAATTGACACTTATCATGGTTTTGGTCCCGATATAGGGGAAACCCAGGGTAGCGTTAATTTTGAGAACGATTTGAGAAGAGTAACTGCAGCCTTTTTTATAAGCCTGAATTGGTAATGTACAAAAGGAACTAGGTAATGTACAAACACGAGTTAGGCCAATTGTGAAAAACAAATTAGGTAATGAGTTATTAATGTAAGCATTAATTCAGGTATAGAGTTAGCAAATGTTGAAAACAAATAGATGTTAAATGTTACAAAATTTATTTAGGTAATGTTAGAAAATGAATTAGGTACTGCGTTAGTACTGTCAAAGATATTTTAGTAACACTAGAAGGTTGTAAGCGAGTACTGGAAGACAACTAAGTTAATGGAGACTGTGGACAAAAAATTAGGCCGATGTAGAGTGTAGGTTATTAAGCAGAAGGTTTGCTCGATTGGAGTAAATGCCTTAAGTTCAA
>RCWM02001214.1:0-70000 GCA_003667255.2 Euschistus heros | reverse complement strand
TGTTCCTCTTTGAGCAAGTTTATTCAACTGTCCTTTGTGCTTCACATAACATTCAGAACCAAACATTTTTAAATATTTCAAATTTGGTCTTTTTTGAAACCACATTTCATAAGGTGTTTTATTCTGTAATGCAGTTGTTGGACTTCTGTTAGTTATGTATGTAGCTACATAAAGTGCTTCTCCCCACATTTCATTATTTAGCTTAGCGTCATGAATCAATGTTCTAATTTTATTCATTAATGTTCTATTAATTCTTTCTGATTTGCCATTAAGTTCTGGTGTTGCTGTCGGTGCAAAATCCATTTTAATTCCTCTTTTAGTACACCAATATTTTAATTCATTACTAGTATATTCTCCTCCTAGATCACATCGTATTTTATGAACTCTTAAATTTTCCATTTCGACTCAACCTCTGCTATGTAATTTTTTATTACATCTGGAACATCGGATTTGTTTTTAATTAGGTATGTCATTAGAAAATGGGTGTAATCATCCAAAAAAGTAATAAAGTAGTTGTAGCCATCCCATGTTCTGTCAAGTGGTCCACATAAATCTGAATGTATTATTTCTAAAGGTCTTGTAGCTTTACTTCTGTTATTGTTGAAAGGTTGCCTCGTTATATTAGAAGAAATACATGTTTCACATTTAATATCATAATTAGGGAATTTTATTTTTTCTAATCCATATGACATATCTTGCAATTTTCTTATATTCCTGAAACTTAAATGTCCTAACATTTTATGTAATGTTATAATATTTTCAATATTATTATTTCTGTGAGGAATAATTTTTCACAAGGTTTTAGGTTTACATTGTAAATTCCATCTTTGTCTTTATTTCCTGTGATGACGTGTTTATTTTTTAAAATTTCAACCTTATTTTTTTTTTAATTTTACTTCACCACCCTTGTTTCAATAGTTGAAATTATAACCTTCTTAGCTTGCGCGTCCTTCCTTTCCCATTCCTTGTCCTTTTTATCAGGTTCCGGGGATTTTTCAGATATTACTTCAAATATATTTCCAGCTGGCATAAATATTTAACTGAAACTTCCAAATATTGAAGTTAGATGAGCGGTAAGTTTTTCGATGTTGAACATATCCCGTCGTTCGTCGTCATGATGTACCGGTTTTATATCACTTTTTAACGTTTTAAAACACACAAATTTTATTACCACACACGCTCTGGGCACATAACCTGATAGGGTATTGCAGTGGTGGGTAATAATAACAAACAGTTTTAATTAAGAGTTTTATATTATATTATGTAAATGAACAAATACAATGAGGCGGCACATGGCCTAACAAACAAAGGAAACATAGGACTGTTATCAAAACCTCACAGCACGGCTATCACGATACACATGCTATATATTAATAATTTTACACTTTAACAATAACATCCCCACATTTATATTTCCTTTTTGAAAAGCATGACTCGTCAATTCCACACAAAGACCTTCTCCTCCAATCATTACAGGATTTCTTAATAAATCATTTTGCACATACTTCTCTAAGTTTGTGCTTCCATTCAACTATAGGCTTCTCTGCCTATCCCATTTCTTTGAGGCAAAATTTAATGGTTGCATATTCCTGAGACCAAGCATAAATTAACATAATTACATTTTTCAAAGGCAGATGGCATCTCTCAAGCCATGTTCCACGCAAAACACCTACCTCTTTCCTGCATCCCTTCTTATAGCAGCACCACTTGGACGGTCTTCTTTCTCTTTGCCTTCATTGGATGCCCTTTATCGCTATTTGGTGTTAGGTATAATGTTCTTACTCTGTAAGAACATGAAAGCATCTTCTTCAGTCCTTATTTGTTCAATTAGCTGGAAAAAAGTTCATTATATGTTTTAAACTGTTGACCACTAATGAAACAATATACGAGGTAATATAGTCAGGTTAGATTTCCTAAACATTTGGTATTACCTCATATGTAAATAAGAGTGAGAGAGACACCGAATAATAGTAACAGGTTACTATGCATGCCTTTTCCGAAAAAGACCCCATGTCCGTCATACCGGATGTCGTCCAGCAACGTTCTCTTACCGCCAAGCCCCAGAGAAGATCTCATTTTTTCCCTTCCGCTCTTATGAGGCACCTACTAAAATTTGAGCCATCGAATGGCTTTATACCGAAAGGAATATTCATCGTTGAACTAGCCATCGCAAAAACAAACAAAACTGAAAACCGACCGAGCACGTGTGTTCAACAGATTACAACGCACCAAACAAACAAAAACTGAATCCGACTCTTTCGTTAAAACAAAACTTGCAAAATCAACACCCTGGGCCCATAACCTTTTAAGGTGCAGGGAAATGAAGCATAAATACAAGTTAAAAAACGAAAAGAGCACAGATTTATTTGGATACAAACTGCTATTTATCAAACTTATAGGGTTTAGTTTGATAGACATGACATTAGCGTGTTGCAAAAGGGGGTGGCCCGCCGTGGGGTGGTCCGGGGAGTACGCGCCCTTTGTTGAAACCTTTTTCTCTACCTGCCTATCCTTTACCGGCAAAATATACTTTTCAAGATCAGTTTTTGAGGGGAGTTTTGAGTCGAGCAGTCGAGGAGAGTATTTGAGAGAGTCTAGATGTCTAGTCTGGTCCCTTCTGAGCTATTGTAGTTCCTGGATCCTTCGGAGCTTGGGAGCTCCCGGCTTACCACTATGAACCCACACGTAGCATCACCCATCGTAGCATCATTAAGAAGATAAGTTTAGATTAAGTTATTTGTTACAATATAAGTTTAAACTTAAGAATGATTCATTTTCCTAACTTGTCATTTCATATGTCAACCCATAATGGAATATATATTGTTTTAGTCAACCGTAATTTATTCACCATTTGCATGCCACTCATTAAGTAATATATTTGTTTTACCTTATTTATAATTAACATACACAATTATCTGACCCCACGATCACCTTTTGGAGAAGAAATAATTAAATTAATTTATTATTTAAATAATACATATTTATCATTTGTCAGGAAATAATTCCTGGCTGGCCATCCCTATAATTAGATTAATGCTGATCCGGACTCAAATAGAGACGGACATAGCATTAAGAATGGCACCCCTTGCGTGGAACCGATTTGTCAGATACTTAATGTTGTTAATTAGTGTTAATTATATAAATTAGAAATAATTAATGAGTGACATAATTTTTTTAATTTAATTCAAATAGGATAAGTGTGTGTTGAATCAGTTTATTATTAAACGTTTTATCAAATGACTTTAAATAAGGGCTTTCTTAATTTTGCGTTTTGATTACCATAAAGTTTGTGTATAATAAGTGCTATTAGAATATTTTGAGGGTTTTTAAATTTTTTTTTGATCATCATAAGCAAGATGTCGCAGACTCCCTGTACTTAATGAAAATGATCTGAGAACGATCATGATGATGTTTGAAAGTTTAAAAAAGGAGTATAAGGATACACAAAACCGAAATATTAACAAAAGTAGATAATTAAAGGTGGAATTGAAAGATTGTAACAAAGCTTTCCAATTGATAAAGAAGAACCTGAATGTGAGATATCTAACGATTGTTCGACTATTATCGAAGTGGAACAAAATTTTAAAGAAAACCACCAGCACTAGAAATAGAAGAAATAGCTGAGGAAGAAGTAAATGAGGAAACTGAAGATGAAAATTCCAGTCCTCCTCTAACCTTTGTCAAAGATTTTATGAAGTAGACCTCTCGATATGTGATGAAGAAATCTCTGTAGAGAAGAAACAAGTAAGAAGAAAGAAAAAGAAGAACAAGAAAAAGAAAAGTAAATTATTATCAAAGAAAAAGAAAAATAATAAAGGAAAAAGCTCAAATATAGAAATAGGAAGGGAACAAGACCAAAAATGCTCAGAACGGTTACAAGAATTAAATCTGTGAAAAGATAAAATCGGTAATAGCTAAAAAAAAGAACAATAAGTTAAAATTAAAGATAATCAAGAAGCATAGGAAAGGTGAAAATAGGCGAGAAGACAGAAGAAAGATAACTTATGTTAAAGAAAAATATATTCAAGATTGTGACAAAAAAGATCCAAATAAAAAGAAACATAGCAAAAAAACAATAGCACACACAGACACACAATGGCCGGTCATGAGAGCGTCTCCTATGCACATGCCAACCTAATCACATAACACGACAGTGTTGCACTTATCATTATTACTAAATATAAATAATATAAATGCGGAATTACTTATACCAATACACCCTCCTAATTACGCATTACTTACAATCTATTAAGTTTAAATGTTCAACAAAAATTGAGGGAATTTATTAAATGCTAAGGATTTTGGTCATCAAATCGCTATTTGATTAGAAGACAATCAACATAATGGCAATTGAACTATATTTTATCGACAATATCTTTTACAAAATTATACTTAACATCAAATGTTTGGACCTTTTGGTCTCACAGGTACTTGCAATTTTAATTGTGCTCTGGTTGTCTTCAAAATATTAATTTTACCTTTAAGTTAAAACTCTCATTTAATAATTTGTTCAAAAATAGTACCTCTTTAATACAGTCACCTAGTGCATAATATTCGGCTTCACAGCTACTTAAAGCAACTACGCCTTGTTTCTGGATCCCCATGAAACAGCATTATTATTTACCTTGATAATGTAACCAGATACCCTTTTTCTGTCATTTTGTCAAATGCAAAGTCTGCATCAACATATGCATTTATATGAACATCACTAGAATTAGATTTGTCAAAGCTAAGAGCCAGGACTATGTTTCAAGTATCTTACAACATTTTTCAAGTGCTTCCAATGAGTTACAGTAAAACAGTTTTGAAATCTACCAAAATATGAAATTGGCATAAGTTAGATCTGGTCGAGAAGCGACCATCAAATACATTAAGCTTCCTAACAGTTCTTTATAAGGTCGCTTAGGACTATTATTCGGATCTCCTTTTTCGAGATTAGGCTTAGGTTCAATAGGTGTTCGTTTAGATTTAGCATCTGACATATTAAACTTATGAAATATTGTCTTAATAAGATTTTCCTGTTTAATTACAATATTCCCTGTTTTATTTCTGAAAATATTCAACCCTAATTCTATATTTCCATCATTATCATAATCTTTACATTCTAAATTTGTCATTAATAATTTCCTAACATTTTCCAATATAGATTTAGAATTAGCTATCAATAGAAAATCATCAACCCATACGAGAATATAAACACAGTGATCAAAATATAACATGGGTCTATATTAGATCTACAAAATCCAAATTTCAATAACATATCATTTAGATGATCATTCCACACTTTTGGACTTTGTTTGCGTCCATATAAAGCCTTTTTCAATTTTAATAATTTATCCTCTTTCACTTTTATAGCCTTCCGGTGGCTTTATATAAACTGGCACCTTTAGAATCACTTTTAAGAAACGCAACTCCGAACATCAAAGCTGATCAATTAATAGATCTTTCTCTGCAGCTGTAGAAAGAAGTACTCGAAGTGTCGTGAAATGGGCAACCGGTGCATAGATGTCGTCAATGTCATCGAGATGTTGTTGAAAACCGCGAGCCACTAAGCGCGCCTTCTTCTTAGATTCATCGTTTGAAAGTCTTTATGGTGAAAACCCACTTACAGTCAATGGGGGTCATATCCGGTGAAGCATCTACCTCTTCCCAAGTCTTATTACTCTCTAATGAGATTAGTTCTTCGTTAATGGCTTGCTGCCAATCAGGATCATGAATAGCATCTGGAAATGTCTTGGGAACATCTATTTCGGCATTAGTGGACAAAGCCATTTCATTAAAGGCAAAATTATGACAAAATCATCCAAATACTTTGGTTTACCTTTTTCCCTAGTTGATTTCCGTTCTTTCTCGGGGATAAACCAGTCGTTTCGTCAGGAAAACCATGGAAAACACTTTCTGAATCAGAATCCCCTGCAATATCTTCTATAACATCACTCGGTCCAGGTATGGGAGATTTACTCTGATCTTCAGGAATGCATTCTTCTGGAGATACAATGATGTGCTTAGGTTCATTCTCACTCTCTGAAATATCAGATACAATAGATTCATCAAAAATGACGTTTCTTCCATACTCTATCTTCTTTGTTTCAGGATTCCATAGACGGTAACCATTATCACAGTAACCAACTAAACACAACTTTTTAGATCTGTCACTCAGTTTTCCATTTCTATCTTCTTGTGAATTAATGAATACGCCGGGCTACCAAATATTCTTATCTTCTTAAGATTGGGTTTAAAGCCATACCAGCGTTCAGCGGGTGACATACCGTTGGGCAAAACTGAGGTTCCAAGTCTATTAGTCAAAAAGGTTGCTGTCATCAACGCTTCACCCCACATGCTCTTGTCTAATTTACTGTTCAACAAAAGGCATCTGGCTTTTTCTAAAAGAGTTCTATTCATTCTTTCAGCCTTGCCGTTTTGTGAAGGGTTCCGAGGCATGGAATAGTTGATAGTGATACCCCTTGGTTTGACAGAAATTAACAAACTTAGGCAGAAAAACGTACTCGCCACCACGGTCACAACGTAAATTTTGTATTCTTGCACCAAATTTAGCCTCGACCATTGCTACATATATTTGAAATTTTTCAAAAACTTCCGATTTCTTACGTAGAAGATATGTGGCACAAAAATTACTGTAGTGGTCTATGAAAGTGACAAAATAACTGTAATTATAGTAAGTTGAGGGCGATATCTTACCGCATACATCAGTTGATACACGCTGAAGAATCCTAGTAGCCTTCCAGTCCTCTGGAATGCTCTTCATGAATGATAACCTAGTTTGCTTCCCCTTTAAACAAATTTCACAAATTCCAACAGGATATAATGCACTATGCCCCATCCTTCGATGCATTAGACTGTTACATGCACCAACAACATTTGCTTGTTCCTTAAGAAGGTGAAAGTTTAATAACATAAAGTTTGCCAACGAGATAGCCTGTCATAACATTTGATCCATTAAATATTTTAACACAGGAATTTTCGAATACTACTCTGCATCCCTTCTCCTCCAGCTTCATTGTTAAATTTTTACATACAAAAGCATTAGTTATACGAACATTATTTCCATCTTCTGACATACAAAACAAATTTCCTTTCCTTACCGCAACCACAGATTCACCTGCCTTTGCCACACTTATATCAACATTTACTGGAGTAGAATCTCTTACAAAAACACTGAACTCGTCCCTTATAAGATGACATGTTGCACCTGAATCCACTACAAAGCATGCTACATCAGAAGATTGTTTACAAACTACTGCCTTATCTGTTGAGGTATCACTACTGTTATCCTGGGTAGTAAACAGAAATTCATCACATTTGTTATCACTAGAAATTGCGGCAAATCCTTTGTTTTGAGTTTAGGACAATTATTCTTAAAGTGGCCTCGATTTTTGCAATAATAACAAATAACATTAGACATATTTTTGTTTTGACTGACCTTCATATTTTTATTAAAGCTTTTAGGTCTACTTTTATAAGCTGAAAAAACATTTGCAGACGGGTGATCTTCTTTCTTCAAACTCCTATTATATTCGGCCAGAAGTGTGTTTTTCACATACTCTAAAGTAACGGCCGTCTTATCCTTACTACATAAAATGTCCAACGCAGATACCACAGAATCATAATCGGACGGCATTGCAACAAGAAGCTGGTTCACAACCTCATCCTCTTCTAAATTTCCACCAGCCACACTCACCTCATAAGCCATGATTCAAACGTTTGAAAAAACTCTTGGATAGGGCGTTCATTATTGTATTCCAATTTCTCCAAGCCTTCTGGGCGGTGACTAGCGATTTCATCCCACGCTTTTCATAAGTTGATGATAGGGCATCCATTATCCCCTTCGCCGTCTTCTTGTCCTTGATTGATGGTAATATTTATCGGCAAGTCCTTGCACAATAACGTTACGGGCTTTGACATCGTCTTGTTTAAACAACTTGAGATCGGCTTCCACAGTTGGGGGCTCCTCGTTCAGAACTCGAAGTACTCCGTTTAGCTCAAGTAACAATTTAATTCTGAAGTCCCAATTACTAAAATTTGAGCCATCGAATGGCTTTATACCGAAAGGAATATTCATCGTTAAACTAGCCATCGCAAAAACAAACAAAACTGAAACCGACCGCGCACGTGTGTTCACAGATTACAACGCACCAAACAAACAAAAACTGAATCCGACTCTTTCGTTAAAACAAAACTTGCAAAATCAACACCCTGGGCCCATAACCTTTTAAGGTGCAGGGAAATGAAGCATAAATACAAGTTAAACGAAAAGAGCACAGATTTATTTGGATACAAACAATAGCACACACAGACACACAATGGCCGGTCATGAGAGCGTCTCCTAGGCACATGCCAACCTAATCACATAACACAACAGTGTTGCACTTATCATTATTACTAAATATAAATAATATAAATGCGGAATCATACCAATAATACTTGTTTTCAGGATTCGCAATATTGTAGATTTTCCACGCATTTGCTTGACAGGAATCCAAACAGTTGATAAACAGTGGCCGCCACCACTTTTTGCCACGAATCTTTGGCTACACCCGTTGTCGTGAATGTCCACACCTCCCATGCATTTATTATAGTCCAACAAAATATTAGGTTTATTCAATGAGGACAGATTTTCGCTCACTTCGGCTATATCTTTTTTACTTTTTGAAGTGGGTGGATAAATCCATGATTGGTCCCTTCTGTTACAATACTATTATCATTCCATCTTACAATGGTGATCTCATTATTTTTGTCGAATGCGCTGTCGTAACTTCCACGTGGCGTTTTTTTGCATAATTTTTTTATTCTTCACGTCTGCTTTGCCGGTTCTTGTATCGCGAACGGTTCCAGTGGCGTAAAAGCCCATTCCTCTGAGAACTGCAAGAGTGTCATTTGTTCATCAATTGAGAGATTGTGACAAAAATTCCGAACTGAAGAAAATGTTTATTCAAATGTGAGATAAGTGGCCGTAATTTTGAAAATTTGTCCGATTTATCTAAGTAAGAATTATCTGACACATGAATATTTCGCTTTATTTCTCGGAATCTATTTCTGCTTAGTGAAGATTTCACAAAATCTACTCCCTTATCCTCATCCATCGACCAATACAAATCTTGTTGTGGCAGATGATGATAACCCGAAAGGTAAAGAATACCGATAAATATTTTTAGCTCTTTGACAGTGATTTGAAATTCATGTCGGTTATTGGAATCAGCATAAAGTTTCGAATAATTTGCCATCATCTTCAAAATATCTTCATCGAGGAACAGTTAAAAAATTTCGTAAGGTGACTTACCGCCGAGTTGAGCAAGAATATTTTCTAGACATGTAGGTTCAACAGACGTCGGTTGAGAAGAATATACGGGATGTTCTCATGGTGTCTACCAATTTCCGTAAACGAAATTCCCGACTTTTTCAAGAATTTTTCTGGAAATTCCCGACTTTTTCAAAAATATTTCAGAAAATTCCCGACTATTGATACTATAATACTGTTGCAATAATAACACAACCAAATAAATTAATACATACTTTTTACTTTACATATCACAGAGAAGAAGTTTAAAATATCTTTAATTACAACGTTATTTGTTATTTCAAGTGAAATGAAAACATTTGTAGCTGACTAAATTTGATAATTTAAAATGATGAACGTATTAATAGAGCATATAAAAATTCATATCCTTTATGTTGACCCCATAAACCAAAATTTAAGGTAAGGGTAAATAAGATAAAAATATAAAAACAGTATAATTGCACAATGTTTTAATAATTGGAAAAGAAAAAAACAACAAAAACAAAAACAAACACAAGATTACTTGTGAAAAGGTAAGGTAAGGAACTAAATTTATTAATAATATAAATATTAAAACCCAAGTTGGTAAAAGTTATAAAACTAAACAATAAATAACATAATTTAATTAAGTTCAAAGTATAGCTTAACAATAATAAACAATATGTCCCTTAACGTTACCAAGTTTTTTGAGATCAACTTGAATAAGCTAACTTGAGAAAATAATACAAATATCTAAATTAATTGAAAAACCAAACAAAATATAAATAAGGAACATTCAGGATGGTAAGATGGTAACGAAATGAAAACTGACATAGGTAGTGGCAAATAACATTGGCAATATAAATTATGAAATGTTGGAAAAAAAATTAAAATACAATATATATATGACAATTTAAGAGTAGAGTAAGTAAAAATATATTTCTTGCACTAGAAGTATAGCTATAAAGTATATTATGTTATAATCACAAATTACATTTCACCCTTTAGTCCTTTAATTTTTTTATTAATTAAGTCCAATTCTCTCTGCGATTCTAAAATTAACTTTTTTTTCTTCTCTTCGAGCTCTTTAGCAAGAAATTCTGCTTTCCTTTTTTCAGCTCTCACTCTTTCTTCAATACTCAGTCTTTCTTGCTGTTCCTGTAAGGCTGGCTTCCATCGCTGATTTTCATTACGCATGGATAAAAGCAATTCTTTTGTCACAATAAAATTTTCGATCCCCCCTAAATGTAATACAGCATCAAATATGATTCTTTGAGCAATAATACTCTGCTCTTTCAGGTTTTCAACCATCATATCTCCATTGATTGAAAATCCTCTTTCAAGCATGGCATTCCCATGTGATAAGGGTAACATAATTTTTAAAACTTTTTTAAGGTTAGAACTTCGTTCTTCCTCTAGCAACGAAACCCAAAAACAATCCAATCTGTCACCGTCGTCTGAATTCTCTGAACAGTGGTAATAACCTTTCTTCCCTGATAACATTTCTGTATTCCCTATCACAATTTTGGGCAACAGATGCTGAAATCAAGTTCGACGACACCAGTAATTCCATTGCAATTGACAGCTTTGATATAGCATCACTAGGGGACGATAATATTTTATTGGATTTAAAAATGTTGCTGATTCTGTTAGAGAATATTTTAGCGGACATTTTTCCATTAGCTTTACGACTATTTTTAAAATGCAGGTACGGCAGTCCATCCGGAATCGGAGGATTTCAATGTCTTTAACTTTTGGACATTTCCGAAGGGCTGCCCTTGTTGCATAACCAATATCAACTTCTTGAGGCAGTTTCAGGTTTTTCTCGTCGGTAAAGTTGATTTTTTGCGGAGCGATTTTCAAAAGAACTTCTTCCTTCATAATCCTTTCTAAACAACATTCTAACAGTGTCTTGAGACTTTCATAAAGAAACGGAACCATTGGTGCATCCGACTGGAATTCTCGAAGAAAGGGTTCTAAATCTTCTGCCAAAGATTTAAAAAAGGCTAATTTAGCTCTTAGTAAATTATCCTTTAGCGCTCCAGCTACTACTTGGTAGCTGTTGGCTGATGCGATACTTTTCATTTTTGTATTGCTTGCAACGTGTTGAACAAACTTCTGCAAATTTTCCAAACCATCCTGAGCATGTTGAGCTAATGCAGCATTCTCCAACCATCTCACGCCACAAAATTTTTTAGGGAAAGCTGTGGATCCTGTGACTTTGATAAACTCTCCACGTCGGCTCGGACAGTCTTTAAACAAATAATAAGATGACCTCAAAAAATTTATTATTTTCCAACCGGTACTTTGTATTCCAGTCCTAAAAGCCACATTGACGGTATGCAGGCCACAGGTACCAATGTCGAGCATTTGAATACCATACTCTTCTTCCACCTCCTTTTTTAACATCTTTAATAGTTTCCAATTGACATTTGGTCCATCCATCGATAGCTGCACAACTTTTTTCAAGTCAAGGCCACACAATCCTTTTTTTAATGCATTTAAAAGATCTACAGAAGTTGTATTGTTTAAAAAAAACAGAGGTCAAGTATGTTGAAGAGACCATATTAGTTGTATGGTTCCAAAATCTTACAACTATATCCATTTGTTGCTTTTGCGTATATTTATTCAGGGTCTCATCAAACCCAACAACGAAACTATCACACTTTTGGACGTTTTGGATAGTCTGTTTTTTGAAGTAAGGGGCCAGGCCATAAATAATACTGTAGGATACCTTATCCTTCCCTAACTTCAGGTCAAGAGCGGTGGGGCTGTCAGGAAATATTCGTTTGAATAATTTTACGCTACTCTCGGCAGCTCTTAGGGAAATGTGGTACATTACGCATTGAATACACCACAACGTTTCAGCTTCGGTGACATTGTCTTTAATTTTCCACCACTTTGATTTCTGATCAGCCTGCTGAATGCAGACTTGTTTTTCTGTAGGAGAAGAGATACCAGAAGATGTTTCCCGTGATGTTGAAGGCAAATCTGATGGCCTATTACTTTCTGGAGGATCAGGTTCGGTTTTGACGTTTTCAGCATCTCCAGTAGGTGAAAAAAAACTTTTGATGGGCACGGTTTTGTGTGCGTTCCTCTGTTTTTCTATGTGTTTTCTTCCTTTACTATGGCTAGTAAAAGCTGATCGACCCATCGATCCGTAGAAAATTGAGGTTTTGCACAAAGTGCATAATGCAGTGCCTTTACGTTTTCCCTTTGCTAACCAAGGAAACTCATTCGACCAGATTTCTTGATAGTTGACTTTCGACATTTTTAGGATGAACAGGATAATTCTGAAAATGAGAAAATAGCATTTAAAGGAACATTCACGGATATAATACATTCTTTAGGTCATTTCAGAAACCACCGAATGTGTGTGCTCAACCCTTTCTGTTTTGCTAATCGTTTTATTTAACTGAAAGATAAATTAAGAATAATCCCTTTAACCATGAATGCTTCTTCCAACCAAACCACCGTTGGTTTCTATCGATTACCTTCGTTCAACAAGTGTAAACTTATTTTGGAATGAATTCACACACTCCAACATATACACTTCAACACCCCTCATTTCAGCACTCATTGACTGGACTAAAACTCAAAAGCACACATTACAGACTAACCCAATTCCTTATTGAACATGAACAGAGTAAGAATATTTCAAAATTCTTCACCTCACTAAACACAATACTTGTTCCTGCGACGGACAAAAATAAACGTTTAACCACAAACTCTACAATTGCCCTCAATTGGAAAAAAAATATAGACACAGTTTGATTGTAAGCGTTGTCCCTAGAGTTGACATTTGGTCACTTCAGGAGAATGTAATGTACAGAAACAATCAAAAGAAACTAAACAAAATCGTAGCAGACATTGATTTCCAATTGCTAGATTTAAAGAAATAAGAAAAGAATTGACGAGAACAAGAATTTAAAGAAGAAACCATCAGTTAATTTTATTTTGACAGACAATCTAATTCAAATTGTTCAATTAAAATTATAAATTTTGAAAACTATATTTATTTTTCGTTATTTTTTTATTTTACACTTTTCTGTTAAATCCGTTTTTCAATACCTAACTATTACTCCATGAAAAGTATAATATTAAGCGCAAACTCAGAAGCAATGCATGTATTATGCATAATGCAAGGAGAGTAGTGTAAAAATTATCAACTACACTATAGAAGAGAAAGCAAAAAAAAAAAAAAACTTGCAAAAAGCTAACCATAGACATAAAAAGAGATACCAAATTAATTATTATTTACCGTATTATTATGTTGGGAGCTAATTACGTTGAATCAATATTCAACTTCAATCGGTGAAAATGGGAATAGAAGTTCCAAAAACACGTTATCCTAAAAACATCCTTCCGTTAGAAAAAAAAAAAAAAAAAACCTACAATTTAATAACAGGACGGACAAATATCAAAAATTGATCATACCTTGAAATCAATATCCTTAATCCGATAGGCCAGACCAAAAATGTAGATGCTACAGTCTAAACTTGAATTCAACAATATGAAATATTGAACTTAACTTTAAACACAGTTATCACTTCTGAAACTGAGAAGAGACAGACTATCTATGAGGTGGCTGAGTCAGTTGGGGAAGGGGTAAAGTTGGGAAAAATTAGATCATAATTAAATATTCCTGGATTCAATCATCTAATTTAGTTAATATTAATCTATTATTTAATTTTTTTTTTGTCAATAAATGACTTGGCTGAAAAAAAAATCAATTAAAAAATTTAATAATGGTTAAATTAGATGAATGATTCTTTGAAATATTAAATCATAATTAATTTTTGCCTAACTCTTGGAAGGTTATAGAGACCAAAATCTAATAAGCAATTCGCTGAACCTATTGCTTCCTCTCGTTTCCCACCTATTATGTTCCATTACAGTATATATTTCATAAAATTATGTGGAAGATTTTCATATTAATAATGTTCATATTTATTAATTGGTATATTTACATTAAAGTCGTATAACAAGATCGGTTTATATGGTACTGTCATAATTAGATTGTATGTAAGTAATATGAAACATTTTGGAGGAAGCAAATTAGTATAGAGGAAAACTAATTAAAAATCAAATAGAAAAATAAAAAAATCATCTTCGAAAAATGCACTGTTAGACGGGTATATAGAACTAAATTTTGAATTTTGTCTGCTAGTCTGAAGCAACTTACAAATTTCGGAAGGCAATTTTTTTTTTTTTTTTATTTATTTATTTTTATTTTTATTTTTTTTTTTTTTTTATCTCGGTACAGTATATTGTGGGCTTGAAATGAATCGTTTTCAAATGGTGGGGCATTTTTTGGAAAAAAACAAGAATTTTGAATTTTGTCTACCGGTGCGACGCTCCCACCCAATTTCGGCCAGTTGTCCAACGTTTTTTGGCCAGTTGTCCATGTCCAGTTTCTTGTGTCTCTAAAAAAAATCAACGTTTTTTAGTATCTAGGATGTGTGCAGTTTCTTGGATGCTTGAAATAAATCGTCTTCAAATAATACCATTTTTGGATATTCGCTACTCCCTTTCGGTAGGCGCTTTACTTTACATTATTGGTAAAACACTAAAATTAGTAAAAATAAAAACATAATAGGGAAAATATAAATATAATAAACATTATAGAGAAAATATAAATAACATAATAGGGAAAATAAAAATATACATAGGAATCGCTGTTTCCCCCACTGTGGGTCCTTGCGACAAATGTTACTGAACAACAAATATTCTCCATTAAATTTTTACAAGAATGACGTCAAATATTCGATCCGAGGAACACCAACAGAGCTAGAGCTTGTCAAAAAAAGTCCCTACACTTAAAAATAGAGGTTTCAAGAGTGAATTTTAAATTAGAAAAATGAATGCATAGGATCTAAAACTATGAAGAGAGAACTTTCGTTATGAAAATTAAGCACGATAGTACATTTTTGCTTTAACATCGAATTTTTCCCGACTTTTCGGTAAATTCCCGACTTATTCCCGACTTTTTCCCGACCTCACGGAATTCCCGACATATTCCCGAAATTCCCGACTAGTAGACACCCTGGTTCTGTTTTACTCCAGTTAGAGGCAGGTTTTTTGGTGGAAGTTTTAGTACATTTACCGCTTTTTTTCCGTCTTTGTCCAGCACCGATTCTTCGTTTTCAGGGTTCAGAATCAGATTTTCATCGATGTTTTCTCCATCTGTGACTTGATCTACTTCTGGTGGAAATACACCATAACCAAATCAGATTCTGAATCCGAAGAGTCAAAAGATTCTTCTAATGGATTTTAGTTCTTCGGCGGTCCAGGCTTTGCCAGTGTCGGGGTTCTGTAATTAGAAAACTGAATTACCACAGTTTTCTCAAAAAAGAAAAAAAAAAACGACAAATAAAAATAATTATACATACCATGGTTTGATAATAACACGAAGGTTCACGTTACTGTATCAGTAAAAATTTCACTAACGTCCGTTCGTAGGGAGCCGTGTAAAGGCACTGGCAATTCTACGTTTATTTTTATGATATTAGGAGAAGGAGATTCCATGAATGATATTTTTTTGAAATGAACAGGAATGTTCTTTGAAAGAATCACTATTATTAGGATTACAAGAAACCAAGACCCCGAATAGGGGACCGGATTACTAAGAAACAGCGGGCTGGTAAATTAGATACCGATTTCGGCCAACGTTGCGAAAACCAACAGTAAATTAAAATTTGATTTTGGGTTGATAAAAAGAAAAAAAATTCAAAACTAACCAGCCTATTATTTAAATCTACTATCATACTAAATACGCTGATAAGGAATAACTAGTAATAAAATTGTAAATTGTTAAAAAAAATTATTTTCAAAAAGTACTTGAAATCCGTGAAAATTGGATATTTAAAAATTAATTTGTAGCCATAAAAATTTTTTTTATTGAGTTTCCCTTGTTCAATACTAGCTAATAACATGTTAAAGGATGATAGGACGGAAGAATCAGCAATCAATATACAGCAGGGCCGGAACTAGGAGATTTGTCAGGGGGGCAAAGATCAGATGAGGGAAGCTCGTTGGTGTTCAATTGATATAATGCTTAGATTAGAGAGCCTCTCCTGTCCCATTGTACTTCTCATGTAGTTCTTGATGAGTTTTCAGTTTGCTAAAACTTCGTTCTCCTCCAGATGACACTGTGACTGGTAGCGTGAGAAACATTCTTAGTGCGGTAGTGATGTTCGGGTAGCCTTCCTCCAGTTTATTTTTATAAATGAGACTTAACATTTCTCTTGATGTGGCTTCTTTTAATTTCTCGTCAACTGACAAAGCGTGGTGTTTGAAACTTTCCATTTCAAATTTAAATTCCTCCTTGTTGAGATCCGCAGTGTAGATGTTTGCCATTCTTCTGCTTTAATTTTTAAATCTTTTACTTGTAATTCTCTAATTCGAACTCCATTTAAAAATCCAAACTTGCTGTTTATATTGTCTAAAGCCTTAAACCTGTCATTAAGTTCCATAATCATCCGGTCAATAACCTCTAACATTGCTACTTGACACACATTCTGAGCACTTGTTGGAGCTTCATCACCACTCAGCTCATCAGGCATTTTTTTCTTTTTCCTTTGCACTTTTTCCGAAAACTCAGAGGGTAGATCATTCATACTTGCTAAGAATTTACCCTCAGTAATGGCCTCAGATGGAGCAAACTCTCTACAGGACTTCAACAACTTTAAAAGACCTTGAAGGTTCCGGGCAGCCAAATCTCTTTTAATTGATAAGATTTGCCTGCAGGTCTTTTGAAGTTGCCCAAACTGTTTATGAAGTGTGAAAGAAAATTTGGAAGATTTTGTCTTGAATTTAGAATTACATTTTTGAAAATCAACTCGTACTCTGTAATGACACCTCCGTGTTATTACAGTAAAAGGCACTTACCTTTCTACCTCTTTACATCTAACGAAGTACTCACTGCCTTCCAGTGAGACTCTTCTTGATGGATCTGCTTTTGAAATTCTGCATCAATACCTCCCTTTAGTAAACAAGATTCTAAAGCCTTCCACGAACAAAAGCAAATTTTTTGGTTGGTTGAATTTTCATGTTCCGTCAATTTTTCACCTATTTTTTTCCAATTAGTAAATCCTTTTTCTTTAGCTAAGGAAGACACTTGATGTGACGCAAGTTGTGAAAACAGCCTGCAGGGAACACAATATAGTGCTTTATTAGTTTCACTATAGCATAGCCACGATCTCTTTATTTTTAACCCATTTTTAGTTCTTTATAAAACCAATCTTTGGTTACGTGACGTCCTTCAGCCCGGCAGATGACCTTAGGATTTTTTAAAGGGAGTAAAAAAAAATCCTTAGCTATGCCGTCCTTCGGAAGGGACGTAAAATGGGGGTCCCGAGCCTGTGCGATGTCAGGTACTCGTTAAAGATCCCTATCCTCATTATACCTGGATAGGCAAAATTTAGGACTCCCACCGTAGCATCGTCCGATTAGCCATAGCAGCATAAAGTGACGTTAAACGAAATAAACAAACAAACGTGACGTCCTTCTCTGCTGCTATTACTTAAATTTGGCTCAATAATATTTTCGAATCTCATTTTTGTTATGAAACTCCTTTCTGAATCGGAAAAAACTCTGTGGCCATGAACCAGGATCTCTTGAAGACCAGTTGAATGGCCTGGACGAGATAATAATTCATCTTCATTCGCGACCTCAGTAGGACTCAGACATTCCTTTTTAACTTCATATTCATCTAAAATATAAACAGACGCATTTAAAAACTTTTAAAAATAAGTTTAACTTAAAAATTCAACTTTTAGTTTAGTACCAGTAGTGGTAATTTTCTCGCTAAAGGTGTCAGGCTGCTTGGCTTCTTCTTGGACTGCAGTTACATCTTTAATACCAAAAGATTCTTTTAAAAAATTCTATTAATAAGATTTTAACATTAATAAAAAAAATAATAAAAAGACAAAAAAAACTTTCAATTGTAAACTTATTTAATTTTTTTTTTTTTTTTTTGCTTAAATGCATTCGCCAAAAGAATCCGACGGAAACATACAGTAGCTCACAGTGAAAATGATACACCATACAAATTTCACAAAATGTTTATTTAGTATGTAAAATAATATATTTTTTCACACACACTTCATCTAGAAAAAAATAAATATCTCTCTTGAACAATAATTAATAATTCCTGAGCATAAAAATAACAAAATGAAATTCCAGACCTCACAGTGAAAATGATACAATTTAATAAAATTCAATTTAAAAGTAATTTTATGTAACTTCAATATCTTGTTGGAAGTCCTTTGTTGTTGATTACTTCTCTTAAGCGGTTTGGGATTGATTACACGAGTTTTTGGGTAAAATCTGTGGTAATTTTCTCCCATTCTTCCAAGAGTGCCATTTTTAGATTTTTCTTTGTTTGTGATATTATGTTTTCTAATTTCTGTCTCCAATTTTGCCCACAAATGTTCAATGACATTTAAATCTGGTGATTGCGCAGGTGTCTTTATAAGTTTGGGACAGTTAAATGTAAGCCATTCTTTCACTATCAATGAAGAATGCTTGGGGTCATTATCTTGGTAAAAAGTAAAAAATATCTTTTAATCCAAGTTTTTCTGCACTTACCCTCAGATTTTGCCTCAATATGTCCACATATAAATGCTTATCCATTATACCTTCTATGAAATGCAGATTTCCCACACCAGAGGCTGCCGTGCATCCCCACACCATCACACTCCCACCTCCATGTTTCACAGTCGGTAAGAGATTTTGCTTGGAAAATGCTTCTCCAGGTTTTCTCCAAACGTATCCACGTCCATCCGACCCAAAAATGTTAAATTTGCTTTCATCAGCAAAAATAAACTTTTTCCAAAAGTCGAAATCTTTGGAAATGTGCTCATTTGCAAATTTTAACCGGTCTTTTTGATTTTTTTTACTAATGAACGGCTTTTTCCTAGCAACTCTACCATGAAAATTGTGTTTCCTTAGGACGCGACGCACGGTTTCCGCACTAACAATCTTCTTTAAATAATTTTCCACTTCACTTGCAATTTTTGGTGCACTCATTCTTGGGTTTTTTTTTTTACATATCTTAGAATCCACCTTTCGTCAGCATCGGAAAGTAACTTTTTTGGGCTTTTTCTCTTCTTATTAATAAGCCTATTTTCCCTTTTATATCTTTCTACAATGTGTTGTACTGTTGAATGACTTCTGAAAAAGTTTGCCAATTTCTCGATACGATTTTCCTCTGTTCAACTGTTGTACAATGAGTTCTCTTTCTCTTACCGTTGTGTGTCGACCCATTATAACAAAACAAAAACAATTACCAAATAATATAAAAAAATTGTCTAAGAGACTGATAGCACAGAAGACACTGAAAGCCTGGAAAGAACTAAAACGAATTAAAAACAATGAGAGTGGTGTAAACAATATCAACATGGGTTGTGTATCATTTTCACTGTGAGATAGGTCAAAGGTTTGTTTGTGTTTTTTTTGCTTTATTTAATCTATTGCTAAGTAAGAGAGATAAGTAAGTTAATCCGTAAGCAAGAATGTATTCTCATTCCATATACACTTATAGGTCATGAGTGATTCTCCCATTACTGTAAGAAATTCGTGTCTCAGAACCCACTAATGAAATTTATGTTTTTTCATAAAAATTTGTGTGTATCATTTGTAAATACCTTTGTTACCAACTTCTTTACCAAAAATCCGTTCATAGAAGTTCATGGTTTATGAGATTTACAGCTGATCTTTAAAATCACTATAGTGAGGGACTAATGTAAGGAGTGAGGGACTAACGTAAGGAGTGAGGGACTAACTGAATCATGGAAAATGCTGAAAAATCACTAAAAATTCACTTTATTTTCATATCACAAACAAAATCACATCTTTCAAGTTCCTACGTGTTAGACGATAAACAATCACTTGAGCATTTTTAATTAATGTTGATTTAGTTGTACATCATATTTGTTCCTTCTTCAGACTAGGAATGAATTGACTAGTAAAAATTCAAGTAGGAACAGTTAGGAACATTAATAATTAAAAAATTAAAATATCTGAACTTAAAATACTAGTTGACGCCTTTTGTTAACTTAGAAAACATTTTGGAATTTAAATAATTATATAACCATAGTAATAATTAAAATAATTATTTGAATAACGATTTAAATGAGTGTGAGGATTTCATATTTTTCCATGACTTCTATGTCGATTGGGAAAACTCGAATTACCCTCCGATTTTTAATTATGATTTTTGGAGGAGGCAGTGTCATTAATACTCGTATGTCTTCTGGGGCCAAGAAAAATCTGTCCTCAACATTCAAAGTGAACTCGCGTTTTGAGTTATCATATGAACGAAGTCCAATAGCTTCGATACTTTCTTTATTTGTGTCGTCTTTCATACTTGTGATGATGTAGCTTACGTAACTGAATCCCTTTAGTAAATTATTCTTTCTTCTGGCTGCAAATTCATCGAATCTTGCAACGACATAAGAGCCAGCTTGTGGATGAGCACGTGGGAAATATGCTGAAGCTTCTTCTGTCATAGGGGTTTTCAGAATTTGTGACATTCCAACATCTTCGTCATTTGATCGTTTAGGAGAAAATTGTGGATGACATGAACGGCACCGGCGGTAGCGGGAAATTCAATTTGAAATTTTTACACATTTAAATTTTCAGATTTTTTTTTTTTTCTTTGCTTATAAAAACGTATTTTGTGTTTTTCTCCTTGATTATACTCCTATTGTTTTACCTCTTTGTTCTTTTTCCGATCCTAATTAATAAGTTCTGTTTATTAATTTGAACAGTTTTCACTTTCTTTATTTCAAATTCGATTTTGAATGTTTTTTATCGTCCTTTTTATTTAATATATATATTTATGAATTTTATTCCATGAAGTTGAGTACCTTAAAAAAAAAATATTGAATTAAGTCAATCTCAAGTGATACCAGCATTAATTTTTTTACAAAAAAAAAACTTTATAATGAACTTTATAAACTTTATATGAAAAAGAGCTTACTAGCACATTTGGTTTTTTTATTTACCAAAAAAATAAAATTAAATTGAAGTTCTTAGGTCATCCGGAAACCGCTACTAGCATTTTGGGGGTTGAAGTCGAAAAACACCGACCCTGACTGAACAGCGGAAAAGTTGAAAAAAAAATGACGACGAAAACTGGCAACGGGATTGTGTTTGTAATCATAAACTGAATGGAAATCCATTTTGGGTAAGGATGGCACAATAAGACGCTCGCACAAATAGTTTTACGTGTTTTAAAAGGTTGCAATCTTAACAATCATCAACTTTTTGGCAACAAGTTGAACGGAGTGAGAGGGGTCGATGTGTAGAAAGAGAAAAGAGCCAAATCAAGATGGCGTCTCCTGGTTTCAAATTTCTCTTCATTCCCGCACCTTTCTACCTTCATGTTTATTTGCTGGATAACATAATTACATTTGGAATTGGAATAAGAATAAAGAGGTAAAATAATACGAGTATAATCAAAGAAAAAAAAAACGAACAGACAAATACAGTTTTATAAGCAAGGAAAAAATCTGAAAGATTAAATGTGTAAAAATTTCAAATTGAATTTCCCGCCACCGCCGGCACTGTCCATGTTTATATAAGCAAAAATTCAATTAAAATTTCCCGCTACCCCCGACACCGTCCATGTTTATATGAGCAAAAATTCAATTCAAATTTCCTGCTACTAGTCCAAGCAACGAAGACCAAAAAAGGCCGACTAGGGGACTTAATTCATGTAGAAGCCAATTTTGGCACAGTTGTAGGGGAAGGTGTCCTTAACAACATACTAAAAGTACTGGGGGGTGGGGGTGGAGCTAACGGAGGGGGGGCGCTCTAAAGGTCGTTTTTTTTTCAGTTTTTCGTTAATAACTCGAAGACTCTTGCCCCTAGCGAAAATGTGGTTATGTACTAAATTAATAATTATAAAATTCTTTACAAAAAAGGTGCTATACACTTTTTTGCTAACAGCAATGCTTAAGGAGATATGGAGCGAGAAAAATGAAAATTAAAAGAAAAAAAACCCTTTTTTATTGTTAAAAATAAAATGTTTATGGTTTATATAATTAATCTTTTAGCGCCCTTGGTTCCAAATATCAAAAACAGCTTACATATGTATGTATGTATGTATGTATGTATGTATATATTTTTTAAGACTTTTATAGACCTTGGAGATCCTTAGTTAATTAAATACATAATAAATAGTTAAAATAAAGAACATTAAACTAAGTGATACTTATCGAGCCTAGGAAGTATCATAGCTGTTTGATTTAAATAACTTGGATACCGTTACTTTTAGCACATTTTGTTTTCTATACATTATTAAAAATAAGAAATTTTGCAACAAATTTCACAAACAAAATGTTTATGGTTTATATAATTAATCTTTTAGCGCCCTTGGTTCCAAATATCAAAAACAGCTTACATATGTATGTATGTATGTATATATTTTTTTAAGACTTTTATAGACCTTGGAGATCCTTAGTTAATTAAATACATAATAAATAGTTAAAATAAAGAACATTAAACTAAGTGATACTTATCGAGCCTAGGAAGTATCATAGCTGTTTGATTAAATAACTTGGATACCGTTACTTTTAGCACATTTTGTTTTCTATACATTATTAAAAATAAGAAATTTTGCAACAAATTTGGTTCTATTTATTTTTTTTGCTAAGATCAATAGTTATAGAACTGTGGAGGACGAAAAAAATTGGCTAACTTGTGGTAAGTTGCACTTTTCTGCGAAAAACACGTCTGTCGGCACTTTTTTGACTATAACTCCAAATTATTTGTTCGATTTGAATTTTTTTTTTTTTTATCTGAACGCTGATTAAATTTGCTTTCTGAACCCACAAATGTGAAAATTTGATCAAGTCTCGTAAAACACCCATGCCAACACGTTGAGAAACCCATACTATTGTGCAATTCTTTTATTTTTGGTTCATTTCTCACTACAACTCCAAAAATATTGGTCCGATCCCAAATTTCTTTTTTTTCATCTCAAAGCTGGTTAAATTTCCTATTAGATTCTATAGATTTAAGTTTAACAAAGTTCCGTGAAATATCCATTCTACCTCGTTAAATTCCGTGTACTGTTGTGAAATCCTTATTTTTTTCGGAATATTTCTCGTTATAACTCTAAAAATATTTATTCGATCCTGAATTTCGTTTTTAAATCTTAAAGCTGGTTAAATTTGCAATTAGATCCTATATATCAAATTTTTATTTAAGTCCGTGAAACACCCACGCCAGCCCACTCAACATTTCAAAAATGTCAGGTTTTGCCAAAACATACACATTTAGTGTGCTAGCATGGGTATTACATGGAATATAATTAAAAGTCATAGATAGGACCTGATTGATAATTTAAGTAGCTTTAAAATGAAATAAAGCAATTTGGAATCGGACATATTTTTTAGGGGTTATAGAGAAAATATGCCAAAAAAAAAAACTAGAAATTTTTAACAACTCGCAGTTGTTAGCGTGCTGGCAAGGGTATTACATGGCATTTTATCAAAATTCGATATATAGGACCTAATAGAAAATTTAACTAGCTATGAGATGGAAAAAAGAAATTTGGAATCGAACAAATATTTTTAGAGTTATAACGAGAAATGTTCCGAAAAAATAAGGATTTTACAACAGTACGCGGTATTCAGCGAGGTGGAATAGATATTTCATGGAACTTAATTAAAACGAAATATATAGTATCTGATGATAAATTTAACCAGCTTTAAGATGAAAAAAAGAAATTCGAGATTAGACAAACAGTTTCGGAGTTATAGACAAAAGAGTACCGACAAACGCGTTTTTGAGGAAAAGTGCGACTTACCGCAAGTTAGCCAATTTTTCTTCCTTCACAGTTCTAAAACTATCGATCTGACAAAAAAAAAACGAATAGAACCAAATTTATAGCAAATTTGCTTAGCTTTAATAATGTATATAACACAAAATTTGCTGAAAGTAACGGTTTCCGAGTTACTGGATCAAAGTGCTAAATATATACAATTTCCAACACTTTCCCCCCTCCCCTGCCCAAACCTGAAGATGTTTCAAAGAAATCTTTTAACCACATTTACAGCTAAGGTTGATGAACAATATGCAATAGTCAGATCTTTTTATTTTTGGTTCGATATCAAGGTTCGAATGCTAATTTCCCTGTACTATAATAAGAATTTTTGGCTTAACAACAATAATTTTATTTTTAGCAATAAGCTTTCAAATTATAATAATAAACTATTGATTTTTAGCAATAAACATTGCAATTTCAACAATATATATATATATAAATTTTAACAATAAAAACGTGTTGTTTTTTTTTACATTTTCCATATTTCCCCCACTATATCTTCTTAAGCATTGATCCTAGAACCAAAATGTATAGAACCTTTTTTGTAAACAATTTTATGTTAATTAATTTAGTATATAAACACATTTTCGCTAGAGGCAATAATTTTCGAGTTATTAACGAAAAACTGAAAAAACCGACCTTTAGAGCCCCCCCCCCCCCCTTAGCCCCCCCCCCCCCCCCCAGTACTTTTAGTATGTTGTTAAGGACACCCCCCCCTACAACTGTGCCAAAATTGGCTTCTACATGAATTTTAAGTCCTCTGAAAATCCTTCGTTGCTTGGACTATACCGCCGCGCTCTGGAAACAACATGGCGTCTTTTGGCTTCACCAGATTAGGGTGTTTTAAATGGTATCGCTCCCTCCACTCCCTTCCTAACTCCATGTAATTAACAATCTTAACTGAATATCTCCATATTCTAGAATTTCTAGAGAAACCACCATTAAAAATTATCGATTTTGATGCTTTTGATAATACAATAATTTTCATTTTAATGAATCGAATAAGCTATCGTCATGGTTATACTTACATCGAAATTATTTTCGCTAACATAAAACAACGTTTAAGAGTACACAGGTTCCAGGTCAAATCTCTACGGACGATTTGAACCTTTTCTTAGTTCTATTCATTCTTTGGCACTCTAACAATCTATCAGGGGTTTTAACCGTAGTATTTGTTTCAAGGGGGACAAAACAATTTTCGTTGTGGTAAGATCTATCGAGAACCTGAAACATCAGTGACAAAAACGAAAATATTAAGTAAACACTAGAATATGTTGTCAAACTTACCTTTGGTTTCTAAAAAAGAATGATTGTAGGCCTGTTTGCCTTTTCTTCCCTCCACTGCCACTCATCTCGTATCTGCACGAGCCACAAGATTTGACTACAAACACTTTTTAATTTTTCAAATAAGCAGAACGGAAAACGGAATGCTTGCGGGATAAATACACCAGTACAACTATGATGAAACCGCCCGATCTCATTGCGCTAGTACTGCTCATGGCGGAAGTATTACAAACTATAGTAATGAGATTGCTCAATAATGAAGTGACGCGAAGTTTGTCAAATTATGAATTTAGTTAATCTTCAGTAACGCAAAAAAAAAAAAGTTTAGCTATATATATATATATATATATATATATATATATATATATATATATATATATATATATATATATATTAGATTTATCCCTAGAATACTAACCTTAATCCGTAGTCGTGTATTACTAACTATGCGTAAATTTTACTCCTTGGTAGAATGGATTGGAAATAGATCCCTAGACTTGGTGGAATAGATTGGAAATTGATCACTAGACTTGCTTTTATAATCTCAGTTTATTTTACTATTAACATGGAAACATATTTACAAATATAGGTGAAAATAAATTGAACAATTAAATAATATAAAATGAAAATCATGAGTAAACAAAATTTTAAAGTAATCCACACTCGGTACAAAATTTAATTTGGTGTTCACTACAAATGGATTTGCAACATTTTACACAATATGTAGTTGTATACCTCCTCTTTTTGTATGAACAAAATAAACAATATTTCTTTGGACCTTTGGTGCCATTAACTTCATTTGGCGACTGTGTAGGTGTTTCGCCACTTCTACCAGCTTCAATGTCCTTCATCGGCATTAGAACACTTTCAATTTTCGATCGCAGTTGTCTTGGTAAAGTTTTAATAGACAACCTATAAATCTGCCAATTTTTCGTTAGCTGCTCCTGAAGCTTCAACATAAAATCCAGCCTTTTGAGTGAGGTCCCTTCCTTATTGTGTCTGTGGTAATTATGAGTATAGATGACATAACTGTTGATACTTGCTATATTTATCATATTGAAAAAGACACATAGTGGCCACCTTTTCGTTTTTCTATTGCAATTCAATCGGTGACACATTTGATCAAATGTGTCGACTGCTCCTTTAGTTTGGTTGTAATCCCTTATTATTTGCGGTAATCCTCTTTCGGAGAAACTCATATCATCATGTGCCGAAGACAGCAGCAGAACCAGTTTGTTCATTTTTGGTTTATACGATAAAGCCGTAACATCTTCATGAAACAAAATAATGATGAACCGATTGCCATCCGTTGAAATTTCGTATCGGTAAATTCTACTGGGAACTCTTTTTTATTTCCCCTCACAGTACCAATAGCAGTTAGCCCATCTTCTTTCAGCATTGATCTAAGTAAAGGAACTCCCGTGAACCAATTGTCCATAGTTACATTTCTGTTTGAGTTCCTGATACTTTTGGTTAGCTCCTTTACAAAATATTCCGATGCTAACATATTTTGTGGTACTGTTCCCTTTCCAAGATAAGGGAGAGCGTCCAACATATACTTTGTACTGTTGTCACAAAGTAATACCAGTTTTATCCCGTACTTATCTGGTTTTGAAGGGATGTACATCCTAAAGGGGCAGTGGCCTCTGAAACCAACTAATTGCTCATCTACAGTAACATATGGCCCAAGCTTATAATGTTTTTTACAATTGTCTAGTAAATTGCACCAAATATCGTGAATTGGAGCAAATTTGTTAACTGAACCTTTGTGCTCTATCAAATTTATTGTCAAACCTGAGGACAATTCAATTAACAATTAAATCTCTCTTTCGACATAGTAGAAACATATCTGTCGCCAGAATATGTTGTATCAAAGATTTTGTCTGTGGAAAGATGATTATTCTGCAAAGATGCACACAAAATTTGTAAGCCAATTAAAGCTTTTAGTTCTTCTTCACACACATCACAAAAAGTAGATTTTTGTTGGGCTTTATAATGTGCCCTCTGCCTCGCAATTTCCTTGTTTGTGTGTAATAAAATCTTTTTCCAGACATCATTAGAAAAAAAATAAATTGAAATTGTCTAAAGGATCTACACTATTCCGTGCTTCACCAATAGGACCTGCCTGGAAATGTATTATATTTTTTGCAGGTATTTTAGTAATTCTGTTTGGCTTAGTGGTTCGCCAGGTAAAACCATTTCTACCTTTCACCTCTTCTCCTGGTAATGAGATAATTGGGATTTGAGAGCAATCAGAAGGAATGCTTTGTCTTTTCCTTTGTGGAATGTTTTTTTCCCCCTTTTTGGTGGAGGAGTAGAAATAGTTCCTTGATTCCCACAAGCTAAAATAGAACGGACAACCTGTTCTTCAATATCCTCCTCATCTCCTGGAATGTAATCAGGGTCTGCGTCACTGTCATCTGAATTGATCTCCAGTACATCTTCGTCTTCTTCATCAATGGCATCTTCATTAAAAACTCTCCAAAATCCTTCAATGCTGGTAATTCTATCTCCTTCCATTATCAGAATAATGGTCAGTCTAAAATAATAATAATAATAATAATAATTACCGAAAAATTTCACCACTATGATTGTATCTATTTCTAAAAATCACTTGTGTTTATTGCTAACTATGAGTAAATATTACGTACATAATATTCTCTTATTAATAACTATGCGTAAATTTTACTCACCAAGTTTACTATGATAATGTACTGCGCCGAACTGAGCTGATAAACACAATCGACCTTGACAGCGTCTTAAACACTACTAAATGGGGCAAGCATACCTAGCTCTAGGTGGCGCTAGCAGCAGTTCCAAATGGTGACATCCGTTTCTCTATACTGAGTGAGTAAAATTTACCCAGGTTAGTATTCTAGGGTTAATCAATCTATATCAGTTTAACTTTTCTTTCAAATCATAAAATTTATTTGGGGGGGGGGGGGCACGTGCCCCTGTGCCCCCCCATTAGATCCGCCAGTGTACGTAACTTATAATAATTTGGGCAAGGGTTAATAAATACAATTTTAAAACACATTTGTCAAGTCACTCAATTAGAGCAATCACATCCAGTGTTATCGTCTTGTATTTTATTTAACCACCTCGTTTTTTTTCATTTTGAAAACAATAAATTCATATGTAATCTGTATATAAAATATAAAACATTGTCACTTCAACAGACCAAGTTCGGGTAACGGTTCGGATCGGCGACACCACCAAACTAGGTTGACCCGCGCTACACCGACCAGTTCGATCCTTAAGCTTCACTTCGAGTTTACATTTTTCGATAGTTCATTCCTAATAACCTCACATGTAAACAATCATTTCTACAGTTTCAACTTGGATTGTGTTGTTTAGTGTGTTATATTGATATTTAGACTTCTTAAATCTAAATAAGTGAAACAGAAGTTCACAAAATGAGTTTCATAAAGGATTAAGTGTTTTATAAATTCATGTTTTCTTATTTCATCTAATCTTATGTGTAAAAGTGTTATAAAACTTAAGAAGATTAATTTGTACATGGATTTGGTGTTTTACATATTTATAATGTTCTATAAATTTAAGTGATAAAATTACAACTTGTAAAAGTGTTATGAAACTTAACAAGATTTATTTGTACATGGATTTGGTGTTTTATATATTTGTATTTGTTGTTTCAATTTCAGTGATAAAATTTCAGTATACATATTTTGTGAATGGATTCTTTGTCATCCACATTACTTTTTGTGCTAAAGTGAGACAGATTGTATAATTAATTCAATAAAACATATCAGTTTATAAATAAATGTGAGAAAGTATATCACAGGTTTTTTGTTTTTTTTTTATTTCCACTTCCCGTGAGAAAATATATCAGAAATTAACATCTTCACTTTCAACTAGGATTCTGTCTTATATTATATAATGGCTTATAACATGGAGAATTGACAATGTGAAAATAATCACAGATTAAGAGGTAAATGACACATTACTATATAATTGTAGAACTATTGGTATAATGTTATAGATAAATGTGTTTTTAAAAAAAAATTAGAAGCCTGATGACACATTATCACCGAAACATGTAGCTACAAATGTTAAATAAATAGGAGTTATGCCAAATAAATACCTAAGGATTTTGTCTTTTTTATATTTATAATTTGTTATT
The DNA here is from genome assembly GCA_003667255.2 of Euschistus heros. Lineage (NCBI taxonomy): Eukaryota > Metazoa > Arthropoda > Insecta > Hemiptera > Pentatomidae > Euschistus > Euschistus heros. Next base: position 40,459 of record RCWM02001214.1, on the reverse strand, counting down.
TTCACTTCTCTGAGAGAAAGTTCATCAGGAATTAACTTTACTGGTGGTTCAGTAGTATATTAATTGTTGATTAAATTAATATTAATTCAAAATTGATTTAGTGTCTTATATTTCGATATTTCCTTATTTCCACTTTAATATTTTCTTATTTCTCATTTTAATATTAGAAGGTAAACAGAAGTTAATATTACTTTGAACAGGGATTTAGAGTTTCTCAGTAAATGTAGGAGAATAACCTTTCTCCTCTAAAAGCAGCGACTAGAACATCGAAATATATCGGAACAAGGTTAGAATCAATAAAAGGTATTCTGAGGGGGTTTAGGGGTTGGTGTCGCCGATCCGAACCGTTACCCAAGTTCGAAAGGAATCAAAAGGATTAGGAGTGAAAACGTATTACTGGGTTTCATTCAAATAACGTTTTCTAAGAAGTTTTCATTGTGAACTCGCCGACTCAGTCGCCGTGGTTCCAGGAATATTTAGAACTTATATAATAGGAATATAGTCCTACACTATAAAGCCGCAATTAATTCCTTCTCTTCCCTTATGTGTTATAATTTAATTATTAAACCTTTTCCGGGCACAGTGTTCTACAGTACACAATAATTCGATGGAATGATTGGAGGGGCCCCATCATTCAGAAACATTAATTGATGTTAACACTCCAGTACTCGCACCATATTTTATGACACCAGTACTCGCGTGGGGTAAATAGTTGCCCCATATTCATGGCCGTTAATAAGTATCATGTTTTAGTTGTAAAAAATTGCTCTACCAACCATAACAATCTAAATATGTTTCTTTTATTATGTAGGGGTAAAATAATCCACAAATATTAATTAACTATATTTATTTGACATTGTATGAAAAATTTAATTTTTATTCTAAAACTACAATTATTTTCTTTTAAGCAAAATAATGGAAACTGATAAAGGTTATAATGATTCTAATTAATTGTTTTATATTGTTTAACATCCCTAAAAAACATAATAGCAAAGCAAACATTTAAAAACAAAAATCTTAATAGCTTTTTTTAAAGTTTTATTATAGCTATATTTTTTTCAACAGTTAAAATTTCAATTTTCTTCTGACTCACTATAACACTCATATTCCATACAATCTTCACACACAACTTTATAGTGATCTCTGCAGACGTAATTCCTACATTTTGCACAGACAAATCGTGACTTCCGGTCGCGAGTCCGTCTACATATGTGACATCTTCCGGAACTTCCCGCTGCATCTTTTTCAGAGGGGATTTCTTCCTGTGTTCCTAGGAAAATTTTTATTTTTGTTTTTATAGACCTTGGAACAGCTTTCGTAAAAAGTCGTTTCTTTAATTGAGGTTTTATTAGCTCAAGCGCTAAACTTTGCAAAAACGAAGCACGACTCTCATTTGATCCACCTAACGGTTTATTTGCATTATAAATCACTTGACTGTTAATTCCAGCAAGGTTTAGAATATTAAAAAAAACAGTAAGTGGCCAGCGGCGATTATTGCGCCCAACATTGTATCCTGAACACATTTTGTCTACAATGTCTACTCCAAATTTGCTGCTATTATAATCAATAATAATTTGTGGTTTAGGTTTTGGTTGAGTAACTATAGCATTATCAAAGTGCATTGTTGATAAAGCTAAAACGATTCTCCCTTTTTTTGGAATATATGACACGAGTGTACAACGGCCATTTTTGAGATAGCCAAATATGCTGCTGGAAACTTCTCTTCCCTTTACATTTACAAAACTTGCTGGGACCTCTCGTTTGTTTTTACGGAGAGTGCCAATGCATGTAAGCTTGAAATATTTTTGTAAATCAATGGCCAACTGTAAACTGCTAAACCAATTATCAAAAGTAATATTTCTGTTAGTTCCACTTACCGGATTTACTAACCGTTTTGACAACTTCATCTGGTGTGTTTCGTTGCTTGTATGGCCCATCACGTTGTAAGCCTACATAAACTTCAGCATTGATGGTGTACATATTTTTTGTGTCGACAAGAAGAAAAATTTTAATGCCGTATTTCGCCGGTTTGCTGGGGATAAACTGTCGAAAGGAACACCTTCCTCTAAATGCAACCAACTGCTCATCAACAGTCAAAAATTCACTTGGAGTAAATGAATTTTGGCTGTTTTGAATAAAGATTTCAAAAATTTCTCTTATTGGTGCAAGCTTATCTATTTCAGATCTTTGAAGTCTGTCGCGATGATCGTCAAAACGTAAGCACCTCATTAGGAAAAAAAATCTGTTATATGACATGGTCATATAGAATATTTCGATTCCAGTACCACTTCTATCCCATAAGTCACGAACACTTTGTCTTCCTGACTTTTTCACTCCAGCTAAAAATAGTAACCCAATCAGAGCCCAAATTTCTAATTCATTTGTTTCTTGTGCATCCCGTTCCCTTGTATATTGACCTTTTATTTTTTCAATATACAAATTTGTGTAATTTGTTATCATAGATAACATTTTATCATCCAGAATACATTTCAACGACTCCAAAGGTGTTAGGGCATTTCTCGCATGGCCTTGGTACCTGGGAGATGAATAATAATGTTCTCCCTTCTGGTTCTTGAATGACTGGAAAGAACGGGTGTGTTTCTCCATTTTGTTGTTCCGTCTCTTCCAATATGAGATAGCACATCTTCATTTTCTGAATTACATTCATCCCCGTCAAATTCTGAATCGGTATCATCGTCAGACTTGTTTACATGGTCTACTTCCGGGTCATCAGGATCACTTTCAATTGCTGTATCACCTGTTTCATCTTCACTGAGCTCACGAAGCCATTGTTTCCATACTTCTGGATTGGTACTTCGTTCTGACATCGTCACAAAAAATATAACACTAATTTAACACAAATAATAATAAAAATAATAATAATAAATATAACACAATATTGTCTAAAACAAATGCACTTTTACTCGCACGGGGTAATAATTTACCCCAGAGAACTTTATCTGGCTCTGGCAACGCGAATACTGAATTTGGGGAGCTTGTTTACGCTTAGATATGGGCCACAGTTCTTAGAAGGAAGGTACTATAAAAAACAGCTTTATTAGATTAAGCCTATTCAGAAAAATTCTAGGAAAATTATGAGTGGGGTAACTTTTTTCCCTATGCGAGTACTGGAGTGTTAAAAAACTAAAACAAATTGTAATAAATGAAAGTAATTTTTTTTTTTCTAATGATGTATTCAATATTACTATTGGTCAAAAAAACAAACAGTGAATTCAAATGATCTTAAATATGTTTGCTTGCACTGAAAAGGCTTAAATAAGAATAAATATTTGCTTACCTGACTTTTCTGTTGTGCCTTCCTCTTCATTAATTTTGGTGTTTGTGACAGCACGTTGCTTTCTTTTCTCCTTTTTTCTTTAGCAAGTTTCCTATACTCCACTGAATCGTTTTCGGCCATCCTTAATTCGGAAATTTATTTTAAAAACGCAGTTTAAAATGTACAAAACAATGATAAACGGTAACACTAATAACAAACACTATACACCAAAAACTAAATGTAAATAAAATATAACAACTGTTTTTACAATAAACGCAGACTACACAACTGTTAACACTGACAACAGATAGTCCAATGTCATTTTAAGGGGTTGAGGGAGGCACCAGTTTTCGCGCCCCCGAGCCTGCTACTATCGCTTACAAGCGCTCAGGCTACTAATTTATATTAATCAGTTAATTCTTATAAGACCTAAGAATAAACTTGATATCCAATATAATAGGGCTTATAAATTATGCAAAAAATCAAAATTAAATTAAACGATATTGATTATGATATTATAATTTTAAGAACGTTTTTAATAACTTATTATTTTTTTTCTACTTCTCAAATTTTGCCGCCCCCTGAAATTTGCCGCCCGGGGCACGTGCCCCCCCTGCCCCTCCCTAGTTCCGGGCCTGATATACAGCACATGTGTAACAAAAAAATTGTTAAAGTTAGTGTTGCGTTTTCACAACGTTGGCCGTAAATGGGTTAATAGGGAGCACGATTAGCAGCTAACTGAAGACTGACACTAGAAGGCAGATGGAAAGGTGAGGATAATCCCCGGGAGCTAAACAGCGTGCGTCCTACTTCCAGCACAGTCGGGGAGCTACTCAATACTTAGTATTTTTTTTTGTTCGGAGTGGGGACAAGTGCTGCCGATCCTCCCAACCCAAAATACCCGCCACCCAGCATAAAAATTTCCGTTTTTACCGAGAAATACCCGCCAATGCTTGAAGTAATACCCGTTTAATTCGGAAATTATCTTTATTAACCCAGCGAGAGGGAGGGGGAGGGAGAGGGTATCAAATACTCATAAAGGGGTGCCAAACGGTCCGCAAAACAAACAATTACTGGATAATTTTTATATTTATTTTAATTGATTTTTGGAAAATATGTTTTAAATTTAGTGTCAGTGTAGTTTAATGTAATTGTTAATTTGTATTACTGTATTAGCCTTCTGTGGTAAGATAGAATATAGGAAATAAGACTTTACCTTAAAGAGTACCTTAAAGAGTGTCTTATTGACAAAGCAGAATGGTGAGGTTATATGGAGGGTTCAGAATACAAGTGAACCAAGTCCACTTTAGCTACTTTTGAGCTACAGAGGTTTAAAGTTAAAGCTTCATAACAAAATTACCTGTTACCATTTTTTTAAAGTATATATTAAATTTAAAAATATCAAGGATTAACTTAGATATTTAAATGCATATTATGGCCAAATTTCTGTTATTACGCCAAAAATCACAAAATAGTGGACTTGGTTCAAATTATCTCAGGATATCTATTGAGGAGTTGCAAATCTTGGCTTTCCTCTGCAAAAAAATGCAGCATCAAAAGTTCTGCTTCAGTCATTGGTGCATAGGAGGAGAGTTTTTTTCTTCTGATATTGAAATGTCGGAGTCAGAGTCCGAATCAAAATTGAAAAAAAAAGTTTTCTTGGGTGCTTTTTGTTGTTGCCACTGTCGCTACTATATTTTCACTCAATTGCTTGGAAATGCAGGTCTTGAAAGCTTTTAGAACCTTAGTACGATTCCCGGGCTCAAGACAAGTCAACCATTTATTTTTGAATCTTGGGTAAGATAATGCTGCTATAGCTGCGTTTTCCGCTTCACAGGTGGTGACGTCGAACATTTTTTTCAAACCTCTTCTCTACACTCTCTCTGTATACCTTGATCAACGGGCTGCAAAAGGAAAAGTTGTTTTTCTTTTCAATTTTTAGCAATTTTTTCCTCAGCGCAAGGAGGCACGGCAGAGCCATCCCATAATATGCGTTAGAGCCTCCGCACACGGGTCGATTGTTGACTCGTCGAGAGGTTCGTGCGTCTCTCTCGTCTTGTGCGATATCTGCGGCTCGGGCGTCTGCCATCCGCACATTGGTCGACTTCAGTTTGTTTGCATCTCGCGACCAGAACTGATCTCCTCCGCATTTTTAAACCCAGAACGTAATAAAAATGAGCAGTTCAAGTAGTGATAAGGAAAACTTTGTGATGTTTTTGTGGTACCGGCGCTTGAAAAGAAATAAACGTAGATTATGGGTGCATCCTTATATTGAACGCAATGTTAATAATCGGTTATTTGTTGCTGCAAAAGAACTGGATCACAGTGACACTAAATTTTTAGCATTTTATAGAATGTCGAAACATTCATATACCACTCTAGTGAGAATTGTGAGCCCAGCTATTCATTATGAAGATACCAATATGAGGGAATGTGTGGGTGCTGAGGAACGCATACTTATAACTTTGAGGTAAGTTTTATATTTAAGATAAGAAAAAAGAATATAATACAAAAGAATATTAATATTAATATAATATTATAATATTAAGTTAGAAAATAAAGTAAAAACATAAAAACTATATTAAAGACAAAAAAAAATAATACAATAGAATTTAAGACAAGAAAAATATAATACTACTAGAAAAAAACAAAACAAACTAAAACCTAAAATGAACCGTCTTCTGTGGAGGGAGAAGGATCTGAATGATTTGCAGCATATCCTGGTGCTTGATGATTTTCTAGTGTGAAGTAGCATGGTGAAGGTAAGCCTGATGGTTGGTACGGCTGTGGTGGAACCAAACGCTCAACCAGGGGTTGAGGGTTATCGCACACCTCTTCCACTAGCAGCAATGCTTTTCTTTTAAAACTCCTCAGCTGCTGGTCATTTATTAGAATCAAATCGGGTAAAAGGCTAAGTAAAAAATGCCTGATACCCTCCTCTCTACTGCTGCCTTCCTTAGCGGTGGAAAGTTTCGCCGTCTTAGCAGCAAAATAGCTGGAGAACGCCTGATCCGCATCCTGGTGTTGCGATTTCCGCTTTCGAATAGGGTGGCCACGATGCCCTCTTCCAGAAGTGGAGGTCGGTGGTGTTGTTTGATCCTCCTGAAGTGGGAAAACAACCGGAGACACTTCAAGGGAAACCACAGAATCCTCAGTCCCTTGAGTTGCATCCTCCATTGCGACATCAGGCGTTGATGACGCTGATGCCGTTTGTTGGCTGTCTTCTGGTAAATTACCATTTAGGTTTCCAGACACTTTAATAAATGGGATAGCGAACTGCATCGCATCCATTAAATAATATGGCTTCTTCCTTGAAGCACCACTGCCGCTCGGTTTCGCCTTAAGGTTTTTACCAAAGGTGCTTCTTAAATTCCGCCATTTTTCTTTGCATTCATTTACTGTAACAAAAAGAAATAAATAATTTGATACACATTATTACAAGTTATAATACAATATTATTGCAAATGAAATATTTATCACTAATTTTTTTTTCCAGGTATTTGGCTACAGGTTGCACATTCGTTTCATTAGGACTGTACTTTTGCCGAGGAGAGACAACAGTCGGAAAAATAGTGGCTGAAACGACCAAGATTATATGGAATACGCTGAAAAATATGTACATGCCATGCCCTTCTAGAAACGAATGGAAAACCATAGCCCAACGTTTTCAGACCCTTTGGAACCTTCCGAATTGTATTGGAGCTCTGGGTGGAAAGCACATCCGCATCGAGAAATTACCAAATACTGGATCAAGTTACTACAATTACAAATCCTACCACTCAATAGTGTTGCTAGGATGCTGCGATGCTGATGGTATTTTCACCATTATTGAAACCGGATATGCTGGTAGAAATAGTGATGGAGGTATTTTCAGAGCCTCGGCAATGAAAAATATGTTATCAAATTCACAACTTGACATTCCACCGCCTTCTAAGCTTCCATTAGACGATAATGATGACTGCTTGTTCCCGTATTACTTTGTAGGAGATGAAGCATTTCCGTTGTCACGATATTTACTAAGACCTTACTCAAAACGTACTCTTGATAATATAAAGCGAATTTTCAACTACAGGTTAAGCCGGGGTAGAAAAACAATCGAGTGCACGTTCGGAATGATGACGGAAAAATTCCAAGTACTCAGCACAGCGATACGTTGCAGAGATGATGAAACAATTAATAATATTATAAAATGTGTTTGCGTGCTACATAATTATGTTAGAAAGAGCGAAGGGTGTGCATATTTACCGCAGGAGATAGAACAACATGCTACTACAGGTTTGGCCAACTTCACTTCAACTCGAGAACAAATAAACCATTGTTCTACGGCCACTGCGGTTAGAGATTATCTGGCAAATTACTTTTTAATTCCATCTGCATCACTTCCTTGGCAGTGGAATTACTGTATTTAATAAATGTCAATGCTTAATTATATTCTACACTATTCTATTATATTATATTCTACACTATTATTATGTTGATACTATTTTTTTGATCATGCCTTTAATTGCATAATTGTTTTATTTATTTCTTTATTTTTGCAAAAAAATTATACCTTTTTATATTAGTGTACTGTGTTACTTGCGTACCTGTGTGAAAAACTAGTAATAGGTATCAAAAGAATTAATTAAAGAATAAGAATAATTAAAGATTAAAGAATTAAATCAAAGAAGAAAGAATAATTAAAGAATTAAGCTATATACAAATGACGATCGAGAGATTCTTACCTGACATATTCATTTCCTTCGCTACCTGGGACCATGCCTTTTCCGTCACATCCCTCTTTGAGTAACCATGAAGTGTATAATTATAAAGTTCAGGGTGTTTTTCGATTTCCCCAACAAATTTAACATTAAAACCCTAGAACCAGAAGTTCAATGTTTTCAGAATTTTATATTATAAATAATTATTGCAACTAATTAAAAATTAAACTACTATAATTTAAATTACGAGTACTACAATCAACGAATATATCATTCACCGATCATTAAAAAAATCTGTAAAAATAATTAGCACTTAAAAATAAAGCACAAAAAAAAAAAGAAGAAAGAAAATGAAATTATAATCACCTCCATGACGTAGAATCGCACGGTCCTCTCGAGAAATCTCCTGCACTACCGATCTCACGAGACGAGGAACGCAGAGGACGAGGAACTGCTCGGTTTTTGAGGAGCACAAAACGACCCGTATGCGGACCTCAATGGAACCCATTGTTAGTTGAGTGGAGGGGAGAGACGAGGCCGATTTTTCTCGAGACGAGCACTTCGAGCGTCGACCCGTGTGCGGAGGCTCTTAGTCTCACTCAGCATTATGTCGAGGGCTTCTGCCAACGGCGATGTGCAAGTCAAATACTCTTTTATGTATTCGAATTCGTTGTCTTTGATAGTTTTTTTAATGTTTAATGATCTATGTAAAGTACGTTTTTTTTCTTTTGTATTGAAAATCTGTTGAAGGGCATCAAACAAGCTATTCCATCTGGTCTCACCAGGTCGGCTTAACGTGTGTCCCAACACATCCTGCATTATTTCAGCACTCTTTGGTCGTCCTGCAGCCTTCCACAAAACATTACATTTCTTCATAATTGCAGCATGCATTTGCGACAGGGGTGTGTCTTGCTCGCTTAAAAGTTTGTTCGCATCCGTAGTTGCGCAAAGGCTTAACGTATGTGCACAGCATCGTAAATGAGCAGGAAGGACATAAATAGGCTCAGAATCTTCTAAATTTGATGATTCGTCATCTTCATCATCTGATTCAGAAAAGGCTTCTGTCGGCTGAGAGTCTAGCATACTTTCATCTACAATACCTATATTGGTCAATTTAACACCGAACATTTAAAAAGCTTTTACAAAAATTGCTGCCATTATCCGTCACCGATGCAACAATTTTATTCGTATTGAGGTCGAAATCATCGTGAATTTCTTTAATTATATCTGATAATCGATCGTAGCTGTGGACGCCTTTGAATCGATGACAAGCTAACGCTACAGAAACTCTGCGTAGATCATTTGTAATCCAGTGCGCTGTAACTCCGATGAAACTTCTTTTTTTACTGGACCAAATATCTATTGTTGTGCACACATAGGGAACTTCCTGTAGTTCCGACTTTATCTTAGCTACTTGCGTTTCGTAGTGTTTTTTTTCTATACGACGTCCTAGTGTACGTCGACTCATTACAGTTAGCCCCATTGCTGATATTTTCAAGTCCATGAATATTTTTGAAAAATATGGATCTTCCACTGCACGTAATGGGATCATGGAATTTATAAAATATTTCAAGATATTTTCATCGAATTGTTCTTGTGTAATTTTACTCTCTTTTGACTTATTAGTTTTTCTAGTTTTGATTTTAACGATAGTATCATCTTTTTTCGTTACCTCAATTCTCCGTTTTTTTAAATATGTTTTGTACTCTTCGATGCATTCTTGCCCATGTTTTCGCTTCAGGTGACCCAAAAAGTTTGACGTACAATTACGATATCCTTTAACTTTAATTAATAAATCTCTTGGACATTTCATACAAAGCGCTACAATTTTATTACCTGTAGACTCTTCAGGCAACAATTGGAAGTATGTCCCATCAATTATGAGAAGACGATCAGGTGAAGACGATGAACAGTTGGCGGTATCGGTTGGTGGACTTGGTGGAAGAGGCGAAACTATTTCTAATGACTCAATCTTTTCCGAAACCGAAAGAGTCACTGTCTTCGTCCATTTAGTTTATCGACGTCATTTTATTTATAATTTTAAACTAAAAGAATGGAACTTTACGTAAGGAAAGAGCTTGCCGAGACGAGACTAGTTCAACGCGGTGAGCAAGCAATCAACACTGAAAGAAAATACGAAAACAAATGATACTTTGGACTTTGTTTATTTGTTAAAATTATGTCTGTTGATGTTATACTTGTAGGCTATTGAATATTAGTTTAGGGTATACCAGACAAACACTTTGGACTTTGTACCCAGCACTTTACTAAACATGCCCCTAAGTTAGGGGCCCTAACTATAAACATAAACATACAGTTAATTGTTAATTGTAATTGTTTTTATATGAAACAATTACAAAAAATAATTGTAATTATTTTAATTGCGAGAATCGATTAACGTACAATAATCCAATTAAATTAATTGCAAAGTGCAATTAACACTTTAATTGTGATTAATTTAATTGCAATTACTTTTTAATCAATTAACAAGGCAATTGAAAAATAATTGATTAATGCCCAACACTGCCCCTCACATACAGTGTTACCACATTCTCCCCCAACAAGATTTCACAACACATTATGAATATTAATTACTCAAGTAAATAGTCTTTGTAATGAGAAGGTAGATTCCTTTGGCGCTCTGAACGACAAAGAGTTTCGACTGGTGCAACTTCTTTGATTTGCTTAGCAGCTGCTGGATCCAGATGTGGAGTAATCGGATGTGAATCTGCTGAGAGTAATTGTTTGTCTCCACAGAATTGTGGAGTAATTGGATGCGAATCCGAAGGTGGAGTAATTGGATGTGAATCCGATGTGAGTAATTGTCTGTCACCACATGGTGCCAGTTGCCGCAGGGATAGGGTTGTCTCAGTGCCATTCTTCTCACAAGGGCATACTCTGGGTTGGCTTCCAACAGCTCTGCTTCCTCCACCAGATCGTCATATTTACTTGATCTGACGTTTTGTTTAATAAATGCCGGGCCTGGCTGGGATAGCCAGGATGGAAGGGTTGGGCCATGAGAAGACCTCCGGGGAAAAGAGAAGAACCTTTCATGTGGAGTCATGTTTGTAGAAGTGCAGAGTAGAGACCTCACAGAATGCAGGGCGTCTTGCAAAACTTCCTCCCAGTGTGCAAGCTTCAAGTTTCTCCCTTTCGTAGCTAATAGGACAGCCTGCCAGATAGTACCATTGTACCTTTCAACCTGACCATTTCCTTTAGGGTTGTAAGGTGTGGTCATGCTAGTAGCTATTCCAAGGCCATGGAGAAAGGTAGTTAGTTCCTGAGAGATGAATGCAGAGCCACGGTCAGAGTGCACAAATTGTGGTAAGCCAAACATAGTAAAGAGTTGTGTAAGGCACTTAATAACTGTTGCTGCACTTACGTCCATGCAGGCAAAGGCGAATGGAAACTACTAGTCCCTTGGCTTACTTATGGGTCTTAAATGCCCATGGCAAGTCCTATCACACTACTATACTATAAGACAGTTTGGCGAGATCCGAGAGCACTTGCCCTAATTGTCTGAAGTAGCAAGGCTTGCTTCTGGTAACTGACGTTTCTCTAACGTCAAAACGCCTTCTACACATTCGAGAAGATCTAATTCGAACGGGCTCCAGAACGTGTCTATATCGCCTAATGGCAACTGATGTGCCAATATTCTTAAATGTTCAGGGGTTCTGTCCCCAACAAGCTCGGGTTTTCTTAAATCGTTAGGTATGTAACTAACGAAAATACTTTTTTTCTTCCTTGGTTATCCAAAGAATTCTTACCCCCCTTCATCTTAGGAATGTATATTTCTAATTGGTATATATATGGCATAATGGTTATATATATATATATATCACTCCTAAAATCATTTGTACAATGGTGCCTTCTAGGTTCCAGTAGGATTTCCAGTGGAATCGATAGGGTGTGTTTTATGACATTCCAGTTACCAATGGAAAGTAATATTTCTTTGTATTGAAGCAATGCAATGATAGACAAAATAGGTTCTTTATTTTCATGTAATCTTTTCAACATTTCAAATGTTCAATTCCAATGAGCAGGAACATTCTAAATCAACTTAAGCTTTGAGATATTTTCATTGTTGATATAACTAGCCATTATTACCAAATAACTAACAGCATTTGCAAGTCAGTATGAATGTCTGATGTTAAAGTCATCGCCTTGCCCTTAATTTAGATTTGTATAACATGAGTAAAGACTACTCTGACATTACATTTGCATGTTTAGAGTATGGGTGCATCCTATCAACATGGTGCGAGACGGATTCGGGGAGTTCCAAAATGTAATGCCTCAATTAATAGAAAATGAAGAGCTGTTTAAGTGCTATTACAGAATGACCAAACTCACTCTATTAATGTCATTGGAAATGGTACACTTGACCCTTCTGACGCTTCCCCACAACTGACGAAAATCTAGAATATCCGATATTCTTCCCATGCATAAGGCGTCAGATTGCATCATCCCACATGTTCCCATGTCACTTCAGCCAAAAATCCTGTTACATTTTTATATCCCACGCATTATGACATGAGCCCACGTCAGGTCAGAGTAGTCTGTATTCACCTTATCAGTTTAATAATTTTCCTGTCCTTTCGCAGGGCTTTTTGAATGGGAATTTTTAGTTGCCCTTCTTCCCCCATCATAGCCAGTTACCTAAGGTGAAGTGTGTTTTGTATTTTAATGTGTACTATCGCAGTTAACTACCACTAGGTTTTTTTTTTAAGTAAAATAAAACAGAAAATATTCATTCCTTATTTTTCATCAATTATCCAGTCGCTGTTATTAATGACCCCTTTGTGATTTTTTGGACTATTAGCTACATACAGTGGAATCTCGCTAATCCGAACACTCCAATAATCCAAAATAGCGAGTAAGCAGAACTTTTTTTTTTTTATTTTAAATAAAAAAAATTATCTACAATTAAATAAGTCAAACCTTTTATAACAAAAGCTTTTTAAAACATTTATATTTTTTTGACTTGTTAAATATTTTAACACTGAGTAACACCACCCTTAGTTTTAACCACTAGATTCCACTATAATTAATATTCCACTCTCCCTATTAATTTTCAATTATATCATTCCTATTTATGACTTCTCAGAGCTTCTATTGTATAATACATGTATATTTCAGTTACAGGCTGTTCATTAATTAATTTTAAAGTAGTAGATTATTTACTATTTATACTTTATCTATCTGAAAAATCATCTGATTAATCTTACCTGCTTGAAAAAAAGAGAATTCATTCCCCATATTTTTGTATTAATTATTTTATCTCTGCAGTATTGAAAGCTTATGATTATTCTGAGCAGGCTTTTACCTCAAAACATTTTAATGGATTGGTTGCGTCACAAAGTTAACAACCCAACAAGTTTAAATCTATAAGGTTTATTTATGGTACCTACTATTTTAGTTTTGGATTTCTTTAATTGTATTGTATTGTTTATCTATTATTGCTTTACTTGGTGGAGGTAGTCATAACAGATAAAAAAATTTGATTGTAAATTAAGTATATAATCATTAACTAATATCATTTACAATGTTATATTTATGTATTTGGTTTTGTTTTGTTTTTAGTTGTACTTGTTATCTATCTTTGTGTTTATACTTGACAATCTCTATATTATCACTTCATTACATTTTTATAAATATTTTATTACTTAGAATATTTTATAATAGTTTATAAGTTGTTGAAATTCTTATTTACTGAGTTTTATTTGGACTTTATGTTGAAATCCTATTTGTTGCCAAGTATTGTTAATAAAAAGTGTAGCACTTGTGGATTACTCGGCTAAGTGCAAAAATTGTATTTTCAGAAAAAATGCATATACTAATGCAAATTAGTATTCCTTTCTATAATAGCCTCATTATCTAAGTACATTAGAGACGAATAAAAAAACTGAATTTATCTATGATTGGGTATCTGGTGATAATACTCCTAAACAAAAATTCGCTAACACTCAAAATAGCGCTTAACCAGCAATTCACAAGTTCCACAGATATATATATATATATATATATATATATATATATATATATATATATATATATATAAATAAAGATACACATATATTTGTAACTTTTAAAGTTTAATGTACTTTCTCTAAAATTATATCATTGTTGAAAGAAATTTGTATACATATCGATTGTAGCCATTCAATGCTCCTTATGTCCTCACTTCTTCTGTATAATTATATTTTTGTTGTATATTCCTTCATATTTGTACTACAGTGCTCTCAAACAGCCTCTATTTGGTTTTAGTACCAGTGATGCAACTGAGAGAAAGTGCAAGCAAGGATCTCTTTAGACCTGGGCTTGTCCCTCCATAAGTAGAGTGACAGGTCTGGTTCAGGAATCCCTAGGCTGATTGTTTATTTTGCATTTAGAGTATGGTTGTATTGTTAACTTAATTTTTAGTATCACTATTATTATTGTTTTGATTTTTTTTAAATTTATATATTGTGAAGGTAAGGTTTGAGGTTCTTTATCCTTTTTTTTTCTTCCCTTTTTTATTTTATTTCTTATTGTACATATTGTGATCCTTAAATTGATTAAGGCAGGTTGTAATAATTACTCAATAAAGTTTTTATATATAAAAAAAATTCTTATTGTAATTTTAAATATATTTAATTGTATATCATAATCATCAGATGAAGTTTGTATTGTTTAATTAATAAAGGTTTATAATATGGACATTATTTGTTCATCCTGTGCTTTTTAGATCAAAAACCCTTACTTACATTTCATTTAATCATTTTATAATTCCCAAATAATTATTCTTTTGAGTAGTTATTAAAACTCTTTTTTTTATTTTATTAATAGAAATTTACAACTATATTACAAAACTACATCATGTAAAATAGTCCATTTAATTTAGACCAAAAATGGGCCATCAGAGGAACTAAAAATACTAGTTCTAATTTTTTCAGGAATGTGTAGGGGATGATCTCCTGAACAAGACTAAATAAAGTCCCTCCAAATCCTGGTGCCTTTGGGGGGAAGAGGGGAGGTGGCTTTAAATGTTCCATTTTTCAGTTTTTTTTTTTTTTTTTTTCTTTTGAACTAGTATTTTCAGTTCCTCTGATTTTCCTTATTTTGACTGGACTAATATGCACAATGCAAAATAATGACATGACAAATACTTGTAGAGGATCTACCCATTGGTAGCACTCTAATAAAATGTCTACAATAGAAGAACATCCCGAGGCCATCTTCTTTTCAGACGCCTTGGAGGATTTCCAAGAATGGAATGGAAAGCAGGTTGAGAAATAAGTGGATTTGGGTGAATATTTTGTTTGCTATGGAAGGAAAGGTATCTGGTTTGTGACAGGATATTAAGGTAATTATAGATTACATCATTTGTAACAAAGTAAGGTAAGGAGCATTAAGGGTTTTGGATTGGAGTGATTTGATACTGGAAGAATTTGATGGTCATATAAATGAGTTTTTTGTAGTGAATTGGGAAATGAGAACATTAGTCAAGTAATTGTTGGAGTCTTATCAATTTGTGTGAGAGTTTCAATGTTAGTCTCTTTTCTAGATAAAATCCAAGACACTATATCTGTTTAACATTATTTAATGGTATTACACCAAAGGCTATGAGAGGACAGGGTATGATAGGTTTTTGAGGTTAAGGTCATTTGAAGGGATTTATCTTAGCTCCCCAATTAAGATGCCATTCTTCAAGGGAAGTGATATGTGACTAAAGTGTTTTTTAAAACTATAAATTTCTTTTTTTATCAATGTTAAAAATGAATTATTTCATGAGCAAGAATTCTTCTAGATAGACCCTGTTTGGTTTAAGGTTGATATGAGGACGACACCATCTGCCTTAATTAAGAAGGCTGATTCAGTCATTCAAAGATACAATTAGAGTCAAGTATTATAAGTCTTTTATTTATTTATACCTCAATGATTGGGTGGGTCGCATTTTTTAACTTAGATAAAAAGATTCTCACCATGGACAAATGATTCAATTTTATATACTTATTGTTCGACATTAAATCATTATTACCTGTTTCACTACATTTTACAAGTAGGAATGTGGCATATATCTATTATGATAGACATTTAATCGTCATAGGCATTAATTATTAAATCTGTCATCCCAGTGAATAAGTGGTCAAGTCGAATTTTTACCAAAATGAATTAAGTTACTTTAAAAATATACTAAGGTTTTTGTTCATGGAGAATAATTGTTTAAGTAAAATGTTCTTTTTAAAACATTGTTATTTAAAATGAATATCTTACTTTAACACTTATTCATCTTGAAGAAAAACCTCAGATTTTTTTTTTTTTTTTTAGTAACTTATAACGTAAAAATTTATTAATTTATTAATTATTTAGGTAAAAATTCGACTTATCCACTGGGATGACAGATCTGATTTATAACAGTGTTGTTCCCAGATGAATCCTTACCAAAAACGTTTATCTGTCATGTCCTTGAAAAGCCACATTTGTAGATCAGCACATAAGTGCTTCTGCCAAAAGGCCCAAATGTTGTTTATATACAAAAAAAAAAAAAAAAAAAAAAATCTTAAAGTATTCACACCTAAGGTATGACCCTAGAACTTCTTTTGGTTTCTTTTGTGTGCCTATGTAATAGTTCCCTTAGATGAATCAAAAAATGTGTTGAGGGATACAACATTCAGTTCATTTCAATCATACCAAAGTACTATTTTTTGTAGCAACAAATGTTAAATAAAAAACCACAGCAATATTAATCTATCAAACTGGGAAAAATGGGAAACGCTTTTATCTAATTATATATAAAGGATAAACATTTAAATTTCTTTCATCCAATACATTTATATACATTTAATTTTTTGTAACAGATAATTTCACAAAAAATAAATGGCATACATTTCAAATTAATTACATTTAGAGATATGGAAAAACTTATCAAATGAAAGAAGAAAAAAAAACCTTAAAAAAAAAATTATAACAAATTCTATTGACATCCGATTTTCCAGTCTCGGACAAAATATAGTTTTCTGCGTACATACAAACAGTAATATCATTCAGTTATACAAAACAAAAAAGGATACATACATGTCTATATATATATATTTATTGGCAATAAATATAACTTTCCCTACTGGTAATTCCATTTTATATACAATAATATAAACAATGTCTGTCGAATGCTATAACTACCTCTGCTGAGGTAATGGAGGAGTGGCGAACTGTACCACGGCGGCTGGGCTGGTGGTGGACCGCTGGCAGGGGCGGAAACACAGTCCCTCCTTCTTGATTTCCTTTTAAAAATATATAAAATTTATAAAACAAAATATATAAATTAATCAAATAGCAATAAAAGGATGATTTCAAAAAAGTCAAAACAACACATAAACAACAATTTAGAGAGAAGAGAAACTATGAATTAATTTGTCCATTAGTACTAGTCAAAGCAATACTAATAACAATGTAGAAAAATTGGGGATTACAGCTGTTTAACAAATTGTTGAAAGCAAAACATGATTTTTATAATTTCCACTTTTTCTATTCCATAAAAAAAAATTTCAATGAAACAATTACTCAAGGATTTAGCATAAAATAAATGGGACTAGATGGACGAGCAAGTTAGGGTGAAGGTTTCAGTGTGCTCAGTATAAATTATTATTTAAGATGTTAGATGTTTTATAACAGCATTCATATTTTTTATTTGATTTATGACTAGAAAAAATAATACAATTGATTATGCATAGATTTCATATTTGAGTATATTTCAATGATAATAAAATTAACAATAATAAAATAAAAAAGAATGTAAGAGTGTCTAATACAATGAAGACTGGCTGATATTTACCAGAAAATACTCGTACGAGAGTGGAAGTAAAAATACTGGTTTAGGTAAATGAGTGTCTGGTAATAGGTAGAGATGACAAATAAGAAATACTGGTCTAGGGAAGTATACAGTACGAAGGTAAATAGGTATGAATGTGGTTACTAGTACTGAAGTGAGTACGCAAGTATCTAGTCCCTGTTACTTCTGAATATCGGTAACAGGGATGCCGTTCAGTCAGCCCATATCTGTTACAAAATAACAGGTCCAGTATTTCTAAACCACCTTTCATTTGAATATTTACATTTGAACAGAAACAAATGAAGATTTCTTTCAAAATAATATTGTCTTCATTTTAAAAATTGACATGGACTTTTTCATACCTTAGTTTTTATGGTTTTAATGCATACATATCGAAATAAAGACCATATTTTGCAGGATTATATTAGAGCTCTCATTAATTTTAACTTGTTTTTTCTCCAGAGTTTCTTAAGTTTTAAATTATCATGAGTGTACTGTAATTATAATACACGTTCTTTTATAATTGTTGGATTTCAAATAATGGGAAAGGTGGGAACAAATGTGAACAAACGTCTTGACTTTAAATCTGCAATAATATTGGGCATAAATAAAGCTAAGAGGTCACTGGTCACTGATTGCAAAAGTGAGTTTTATTTATAAGTGTAAAATATTTTTTTCATAATGATTTCAGAGCACACACATTCTAGTCAGAATTTTGATTGTTTTAGTTTAATAAATTAGTATTAATTTTTATTTTTCATTTTGTATCTATTTCAAATTTTATTAATAAGCAAAAAAGTTAACAAATGTGTTATCTTTTCCTAGGAAAAATGTTAGTTACTGATTTTTTTTTTCAATAATGAGAACTTATAGTAATTATTGAAAATTACTATAACACAAGAGGTTTTTTTTTTATATTATTAGCATGTTATTTTTTTTTTTACAATCCCCTAGCTCAATAATCTAAACTTTTTGAAAATCCGAACTGTCGTGGGTTTAATTACTTCAGATTAGCGAGAGTCTACTTTAAGTAATATTAATACCTGAGAAAGGTTGAGATGTAGATACAGGATAGAGATAGCGCCCAGAGGCTGTGTATTCGATGTAGGCCTCGGGGGGTGGTGTGCCAGGAGGAGGCGGAGGAGGACTCAGTTCGTCCTCTTCGCTTTCTTCTTCTTTACTGTTACTGTCGATTCTTATTATTCGAACCTTTACCTAGAAAAATAAAAGAGATGTTGTAATATATACATTTATTACATGATCCCTACATCCTAAGTAAATCAAAATTTGAGACAGCCCAACAGATGAATAGCAATATTCTGATTTGATGCATCAACTGTCTAATAATCTAATAAATATAAATATATTATTTAAAGAGATCATTCAAAAGAAAAAAAAAATAAACTTGTTAAAAATAACAAAACATTATTTCTTTATGGCAACGAAAATAACATTGATGTCCATCATTAGGGCTAAAAAAGAAAACGTCGAATACAGAATCAGATAACATTAAAATATGATTAAAAAAAACAAACAATAAATGGGGATAAAAGTTATGTAGAACATCTGAATCATGTGTAGTTAATATCATCTATACTATTATACTAAAGGACAAGCTATTTTTCATTTGTGATCACTGACCACGAAAACAACTACTGGATAATTCCTTTTATTCTGTAATTCGTCAGGGTTTCTTTTTTTTTTTTTTTCTTTTTTTTTAAATTAGCAACTTTAAAAACAAAATTAAATATGTATGTTTTTTCTATTTTTTTCCCCTTGCTACTTGTTTAATCTTTAAACATCCTCATTTGGTTTGTCACTAAAAAATACGCCTATATTTATACATTTTGTAACTCATTTCATAGAAAAAAAAACAAACAGAACAAGCCCGGAGTCGATCCCTCCATTGATTGTAGTAAGGGATGAAAGGAAGTATGAGTACAGTTGATGAATTCCCGGAATCATTTAATAATGGAAAGCTCTTCCTACAAATACATTAGCATCTGGTTAAACATGGATAGTACGGACGTAGGATATGAAATTTTAAATAAGAATGGGATCATAGAACAAGTGTTGAGTGCTCAAATTGAAACTAGTGATGAAAAAGATGATGATGACATTTCTAATTCTTCCACTATACCATGCAAAGAAGTAGAGGACATGTTAACTAAGCGCATTGAGTGGTTTTCAAGCAGCAATGTGAATCAGATATTTCACACCTGATGGGATGCGGCAAGTGTTTAGCTTTTTTTTGTGTTTTTTGCCATTTTCAGTCAAGTCCAATGTCCATCTGTTCGTTTTTACATTCAATAAATTGCAAAAAAAATTACAATTATATAGGGTAAATTGCTTTTTTTGTTATTTTACCAGCAAAATTCTGTAATTCATCATTTCTGTTATTTCGTCACCCCTTCTGCCCCCCCCCCCATTCATGACAAATTATCGAGTTTCTACTGTACATTACTTCCTAGCCCAAGTAAGGTTTAGCAATAATAAAATTTACAGATTTGTAATGTGATTGTCATTAAAAATTCTACAGATATGTGGTGGTATTCCATAAGCATAAGCATTCCAGTTTGAAAATCGACTGAAATGAGGTGAGCACCAGCAAGAGAGGTTACAATAATACTGTGTTATCTAGAGCTTGAAATTGATAATAAAATTTACTTATTTTACATTAAATTGTTATTAAAAAGATATAAATATGCAGTGCGACATACACATCCCAATAAAGTTTAAAAATCGACCAATATTTACTGTATTATTGCGAATATTACTGTATTATTTGCGATACGCAAATAATACAGTAAATATTCTTTGTCCATCTGGATTAAAAATTCATATATTATAATTAAAAACTGAATGTCCAGTTATGTTTTTATGTGGCCTTCAATTTAGTTAATTTGGATGTCTCATGAAATTATTTTGTCCTTTTTGTATGGTTTCTACAAATATATTGCATATACAAAATATTTTTTAATAAGTATATAACTTCAATTTAGTAAATTCGGATGTCTTATGAAATTATTTTGTCCTTTTTGTATGCTTTCTACAAATGTATCGCATTAACATCTCCCATTGTGGCTTCACCCGCTCTCAAAAAAATAAGAACTTGGGTTATTTTAATTATTAATTGAATTTCATTTTCTTATCAATGAAAATCTTGTATCGAAGTATAGAATTTAGCATTATTTCTTCAATATATTTTCACGCATTGCAGTAATTTTAATTGATTGAAATTGCATTGATTAGGTGTCCGAAAAGTACATAAAAGCATAATTAGATATCTGATTTGGCAGAAATAATTTCATCGATCCATCTGGCTGAATTTTAATTTCTAACCATATAAGTATATGACAGTTTGGCAAACCTCATTTCTGGCAACTAATACTATATATTTTAATTACTATTACAGTAAAATTTGTTATTATAAACCTTCCAAGAACTATGAAGATGTTGTAGTTAATATTTAATACAAATGGGTTACTTATTTTTACAATTGCAATCTCTGTTACCGAATGGCCACGTATTGGTCGATTTTTAAGTTGCACAGGGATCCATATGTCCCTC
Source organism: Euschistus heros (assembly GCA_003667255.2). NCBI lineage: Eukaryota > Metazoa > Arthropoda > Insecta > Hemiptera > Pentatomidae > Euschistus > Euschistus heros. The sequence goes on along the minus strand of RCWM02001214.1, from coordinate 19,104 downwards.
CATATATTTGTAGCTTTAATAACAATTTAATTGAAAATAAGTAAATTAACACATTTCTAGATATAGATAATACCTTTGTAACCTCTCTCGAATGGTGCTTGCCACCTATCGGTCGATTATCAAACTTCACTGAACACCTTCAAACCTTCATTGAACTATGAAGACGATGTGATTAAAATTTGGTACAGATTGGTTTAGAAGTTTTCGCAGTTAGTGATCACAAGCAAAAAAGTCTTATCCTTTTATATAATAGTATATACAAGATATTTTTTTTGATAAGTATATAAAAGCTCAGTTATTAGTAAAAATGATCTTACTTCTTTAATTATAAGAGGCAGCAAAGCCGCGACAGGGAATACTTGTATAAAATTAATTTTTATTGATTAAACTTAACAATAAAAAAAAAATTTACTTTTCTTTTCTTCCTTTTCTTGACAGGCTTTCTAATCAGGGGTGGAGGACGTGACAAGGGGTGTTCCTCTCCTCCAGATGGAGATGTACCCTCTCCTGGTTTAATTCCATCAGCAAAGGAAACTGACTTCTTTTTAGTGGATGTTAATACAATTGTATCCCTGGATAAACAAATATTTGTCAATCAAATGTTTATAAATTGGTGTATACATGAAACAATAGGTAAATAACCTTACTTTAAGCCTATTAAAATTCCTTTGTCAGGAGATGGTAATACTACAGCTGCTTTGGATGCGTCCATCTCACCACTTTCATTTTCAACAGTCTATTATTATAAACAAAGGATATCAATATAGGGTAAAAGATTATCTATTTTATAAAGATATATGAGATAGGTAGTAGTAGAAAGAACTTACTTCGGCACCACCCATATTTTCATCATTATCTGGTTCATTAGCCTTAGCCAGTCTTTTCTTTAGCATTTCTTTCTAAAAAATGAATATATCAATAAACAATTAACAAGAAATTAATTCGATGATATACAAAGAGAAATTTTTAAATCTAACAGATAGTTCAAAGATGTTTTATAGATCATAAAGAATGTGAAATTAGAAAACCTTTCGATATGCTTTGAATAAATTATAAAATTAAAAATAACACCATTGATATTCAAGCTAAAATTACTTTAAAACGTTGAGCGCCATGTAAGGTACTTATACAACTATTTTCCAACTCCAATGAATCACCAGTTTCATTATTATTATTTATTTTTTTTTTTGTTTTTTAACAAACCTAATTACCTGCTCAAAAAGTTAAACAAGTATTTTTTAGAGATGGGCCGACTATGACTTTGTCCAAGCCGATCATCATTGCTGCTTTGGTTGGAATTCGGGAGACATCAGAAATGTTCCAGGCGCTTCGATAGTAGTTTTATAGCCAGCCATCTGTACATGGCCTACTGGTTTTTATTTATCTTATATCCATTCTTTTGTTTTTAAAAGAATCACACTGAGGCCCGTTGAGTGTTGTTTTTGTTCAGAAAAATAACCCAAAATTCAGCAATTGACTTCACTTACTTATACTTACACTTAGATAGTTAATTGTGAAATTTGGAATTTAATCATACCAATAGAGATATAGTGTCTATGGACTTATATACAAAAATATCTTTCATGTAATGGTTAATAAAAAGTATGTAAACTGCAAAAATAGTAGTTTCCTTTCCGTATTCAAATCTTTTTATTACATTTCATTAATGAATTAAAAAAAAAAAAAGTAGGTTATGTAAATTATTTATTAATTATTTCAGAAGTTATAGAATTTATTTTTGTTAATATCACTTTTTTTTTTTAAAAGTTCGATATTTGAAAAAAAACAAAAAAAACTTCCTATTCCTACAGTAAATAACAAACTGTAAAGAATGAGTAAAATGGTGGACTAGTCAGCCCATCTCTAGTAGTTTTTATTTGATATCACTGGGGGGGGGGGGGGGGGGATTATATTACAATGCAACTATTTCAATACCTCTTAAATATTAAAAATAGGAAACAAACATTAAAACAAAACAAAACATTAAAATATTTTGAGGACATATAAGTAGTATTTTAACAATTATCTTTAGAGCCATGATATTTATACACAATATTGAAGAGGATTACAATGATGGCCTGCAGATATTGCAATATACAAATCTGTAGAGCATGGTTGTCGTTAATCACCAAGTGACGTAACGACACAGAACATCGAACGCTTCCAAATCAGTAGGCTCTGCTCCACAACGGGCCTTTATAAATTCCACTCAGAAAAGTATGGCAGAAAAATAGAGGAATTGCAAATATTATTCATGGCTCTACAGTACGTTTCATGAATTATCAAAAATACTCTACCTTCTAGCTTTGCCAGTCCTGGGAACTGGCAGTCGTGTCTAAACAGTCTACTTCATAAAAAATAAATAAAAGGCTTAGTGAAACCGAAAAGGTTCGATTCCGACACCACAAACCATTGACTATAACACCTCCCTCCAATTCAACCCACTCCTCCTTCAAAATCCAAATCCCCCATGATAGGCCCTTACTTCGGTCATTACTAAACCCATGTGAGGCATGGCATATCTCAGTACCCATTCACATCTCCTCTTGACATAATTTCAAGGTTGTTTTTTGTAAATATGATTTGAAACCTGGTTTTGATTAACCACGCTCATTTTCGTACAACACCTTTTTTTTATTCGTTTTGTCCAAGTTTTATTATCAATCTATGAAATAAAATATTTTGACAACTCTACATTTAAAGTAGAATATATCTATAGTATATTACCTGAGATAATAATATTTTAAATGTAAATGAAAATATTTTAATGACTGAAAATAATTAAAAACAAGTTAATAACTAGTTAAATTTTTATATAGAAAATTACAGTCAAATATTATTTGCACGTCTGAAATGGTTGCTTATATAAACAATTATTGTAAACAATATTTTTGAGGAATGATTTTTACAAAAAAAAAAAAAAATGTAGATATCCCCTGGCTGCCACTCTCCCCGCATTATCTCTATCATAATTCTCGACATAGGTTTCTAATCATGACCTAGAACATTTTCTATTTTCTCTTCACTTAAATCCAAATTTTTATTGTTTGTCTGAGTTGTTGTTTGTCTTTCTTTCTTGTCTAGCTCTCCTGCAAAGTTTGAGGAATATCTTCCAATTTTATGTTTCCATCTAATGAAAACATTCCGAATAATTAATGCTTCTCTCAATAAGATAAACAAAAGTAAAAATGCAAAAAAATCTTACTTACATTATATAAAATCCAGCTGATTGCCGAAAAAGGGACGAGAAAAAACCAAAACGTGAGCAGTCGTTTGTTGTACTTTGTGCAACACTGAGGACTAAATATCTTCCAATCAGGAAACTATCCCTCCACTCCAATTACAGTGGAGAATTACTGGTGGCAAATAGAGAAGTATCTCGAGGAATAGCTAAAGCCCAAATTCCGGGAAGGTTACCAGCGAAAGAGAGAGAAAATAAATCGAGAGTTGTACAAAATACATTGGCGACGACCGGTGGAAGGTTAACTTAAATTTTGGTAGCCAAAGTTTTCCATGGTTCGGGGTGGTCAGGGTTCCTCCCGTTCACCTAGAAATTTCACAACTTCTGTCGTTTTTTTTTTTCGTTATTCTTCTCAGTATGTAATTTTTTTTATAACAGTTTTTTTTTTTTCAGTCATTTTTAATTAAGAGCTGAACAGCAAATCCCTGTCCTCGCCATAGAGGAATTTACGGACCCTCTCCACAACATAGATATACTCCATGCTATATATGATATACTTCTCATTTTCAAGTTCACACAAATTTTTGTAATCAACCATTTTTTAAATACATGAGGAGAGTACATCAGGATTTCAATCGCACTAATTCTTACATGCAAACTATTACTATAGATAAGATAACATGTTATAATGTGTTAAGAATGATGAATTGTAGAAAGTAAAATAAAAGTATATTATGATATACAGAAAAATGAACGTTAGAACACAACTATTACGATCAAAAAACCACAGATTGGTAAATAAATAGGAAAAACAACCCAAACTGCACAAGCTATCACTTGAGCTGAAAAACCTCAAACCTTTAGGGCTATAACTCAATAGCCATCAAACTGAGCTCTCTTTACAACACTAGAGTGCTCTATAAAAATCCAAAATACACAAAAATATCTTAACTATTTAATTCTTCAATCGTAAATACAATTTATGGTTTTGGGCCTTCTTTTAGTCGAAAAAAAAATTCTTCAGTTCTGTTCACCTTAATTTTGAATTTTAACTGAAAGAAATACTTTTCCATTGAGCTTAAAAAAGATTAAAATCTACAATAATGTTTTACTTCCAGATTCTCTGTCGTTCACGAAGCCCTTAGTATATCTTGGGTGATGTAGTATTTTAATCTGATTTTCAACTACTTCCTATATCTTCTTTGCCTGCTGATAACACACGGTGTTTCCCCAAATAAATTAAATATGGAATATGGCATTGTACAAATCAAAATTAATCTCAATTTTATTTTCTGTCAATTTTTAATTTGTGGGTAGATATTATAAAAATAATCCACCACGATGACCAACTAAAATTTCCTTCTGCCTCAAAAGAACAGAACCAAAATTAAATGCAATGAGGTACAGAATCAGTTTAGTTTATAAAATAAAGATGAAATCCATCAGCTGATGAAGACGTCTCTCATTGGATAAAGACACCAGTGCATTCTGCACATTTTCCATTTGAAGCAATCATAAAATTAACTTAATGAAATCTCTCCAATGTTCCATCTACAAATAATACAAGTACAAATCAACTCACTGCAGCTGGTTACACCACAACAGCCAATCGGTCTTTCGTCAGCCTTCCATTTCGACACATATTTCCTGCATTATGAACACATAATTTTCCTGCTTTGCCCACATAATAAACACTATCTTAAGTCACTTTTGAGTACGTTTTGGCAAATATAACAGTTTCTTAGAATATCTTCAACAATCAGGAAGCCCTGTAATTATTATAAATGCATTTTATAGTTCAAAGAACAATATTTACAAATTGAAAGTACAACATGGTTTGATTTTATTAGAATCAATCAATTTTTTTTTCTTAAATACAGAATAATATTATTATTTATACAGAGTGACATTTCCAAATATACTAATTTCAAAAAGAAACAAATTAGAAAACTTAAAAAGAATTTTTAAGAATTTCTGACAAATTATATGATAAAATTATAAAACTAAAAATTTATAAATGTCATAAAATGAGGACTAAAAGGCTAATCATTGTAAGAAAAAATAGCAGTACACAGATGTCTCACAGGCCATTTCCTTTTACCTTTTGCCATTTTCTTTATATTTCATTTCTTGAATATTTTTGGCATCATAATCAAACAATTATCATAATAATTTAAATAAATTTTAACTAATTACACATTCTTTATGATTCACACTATGGAGTTGATTTTGGTAAATGTTGTTAAGCAGTATCAGTATTGTACCTTTGTTAAAGCCCTATTATTATTTTAAATAAATGTACCATTATTTTTACACATAATATCATAGGAATGGTCTTTTATAGGATAGCAAAGCTTATGCTTTTTCTTTTGAGACATGTCACCTTATATATCCAATATTCACCTATGGAAGAGCACTTGGACCAATAAATAAACCAATGCTGCCTCGAAGTTGAATTATGGCACATTATATCTATCACCCGAGTGAATAAGTAGTTAAGTCAAATTCCCTTACTTTTCAGAGCACAACTTTAAATATTCGATTAGGCTTAGATTACAAGTAGATGTTCCTATAAAAAAATCAGATATTCATTTGAACATACTTCTGATTCACAAAGCCTAATCAAATTTTTAAAGCCGTGCTCTGAAAAGTATGAGAATTTGACCTAACCACTTATTCACTGGGGTATATTATACAGGAATAATTATAAATAATAATTTTTTCAATAACTTCACGAATTGGAATTAATATAATAATTATTAAAATTAATGTAATTTAGTTGACTATAAAAATATATAAGGAAGTAGATAGTTGGGGTTTATCAACAATACAATATTGATTTACGTGATTTAGTTATTTATCAACTACATCCACATATCGTTTACCATAATATCTTTTTAATCTCTACAAAAAACAAAATATTTTTATTTAATTATTTCAATTTATTTTGCTTGTTTGGCAAACTTATTGCTTTTTTGTTTTCATACTGTTTTTGTTTTCTTATTTTTTTTTTTTTTTGGTTTTTTTCTTCCAGCCCTGAAGGTAGACCGGAGCATTGGCACAGCCAATTTAAATTCATATTTAATTGTGTTTCCATGATTTGCACACCTTTATTAGTTCCACTGGGCAATAGATAAAAAAAAAAAAAAAAAAAAAAAAAAAAAAAAAAAAAAAAAAAAAAAAAAAAAAAAACAAAAAAAAATTAAGCACTGATGAAGGCATGCAATGAATGCCGAAAAGTCAGCAAAATAAATTTAAACAATTTTATTAGGATTTCTTGACTGCACACCCCACCCATCTACTTCTTCATAGAATTATCAAACATATGCTAAATTCTTTGAATTGTGGGCCATGAGATGAAATATTTAAATTTGAGAAAATATTAAAATTAAAATAACCAGTTATTGATTTCATCATGCCATACTTTGCTGAAGTGTCAAACGGTTTTTAATCAAAATTTTTTTCTTCCTACTTGAGACTCAACTTTTTAATTTAGAATCATCTAAAGTAATATAATTTCAGTTGAGCAACAGGTGAAACAATTGGTGTATGGAGATATATGTATAATTTCTTCAATCATTTATAAACTGTTGAAAAAAAATCATAAATATTTTTTAGAAAGTCAATATCAAATATAAGTTCATAAAGCTACAACCAAAAAAAACTTAAGGATATTCTGAATTCTGTTGAAAACTATATAAAAAAATGGATTAAAATGTAAGTTTGTTTACCTCTAGACTGTTTTAAGTTCGTATAAGTATAAATGCTAAGCTGTTGTTTGATACAAAGGATAATTAACCTGCTCTTCTTCAAGCATATCCAAAGTCTCCATGTTTAATATCAGTTTATTGTAGTGTCCTTAAAGTTGGTAATAAAATTGTTTGTATGACGTGTGAATAATAGTCCTGTACAGTCAGTATGTTCCAATCTGTATGCACTGTTCTATCACTAGCGTACCAGAGTGAGGCGTGTTAAGATTCTAACTCAATACATTAAATTATGTAATTTTTGAATGTGTCTTTTTAAAAACGAAATTATCATTATATTTCTAATAGGATAAGAGATATTTAAAAAAAAAAAAATTATTATAGTATGAAAGTAATTGAAAAACTCACCCTCATCATTCTACGGGCTACTTTCTGTTCCTTTTTTTCTTTTCTTAGTTCTTTTTCTTTTTTCCGCCGTTCCTTTTCTTCTAACTTCATGAAAACATTAGGTGAGCCTGCAGAGGACAACAATCAGTTAAACGAAGTACAAGTAATCAATACATTGCTCTAGATTCAAACATAAAGCCTGCATTTTTAACATAGTCATGGTGTCTACCAATTTCAGCTATCAAAATTCCCGACATATTCCCGACTTTTTCAAGAATTTTTCTAGAAATTCCCGACTTTTTCATTCTAGAAATTCTAGCCAATCGATATTTTAATGCTGTTTCAATAATAATCTAAACAAATCAATGCATACTTTGCTACTTAACATATCACAGTTAAACAATATAAAAAAAAAAAAGAATCAATTTTTTAAATATTTCAGATTACTCTAGATAAATTTCTAGAAACACATCAATATCGAGTATTGCCATTAAACTTGATACAACTTCAAAAATATATGTCCAATCAGAAAATTCTTTTCTTTTTTTTTTTCCATCAGAAAGCTGGTTAAAGTTATATGAGACCTCATATATGAAATTTTGGTCAAGTCCATGATATACTCACACCAACACACTGAGAACCCTATATTCTTATTAAGTCCACTTTTTTTTCAGTATATTTCTCGCTATAACTCTGAAACTATTTACGAGAATTGTGCTGAAAAAAGGGTTTTCACAACAGTATGGGATTCTCAGCGTGCTAGACTGGGTATTTCATAGGATTTAAAACACATTTCATATAAGAGGCCTTATTGCAAATTTGTTCAGCTTTCAGATGAAATAAAGAAATTTTGGATCGGACAAATAATTATAGAGTTATAGCCAAAACAGTACCGACAAATGTGTTTTCAAGTTACTTACCGCAACTTAGCCAATCTTTAGGCCTTGGTGGTGGCCACACCGCTGAACCGATTTTAATGTAATATTTTAAAAAAGTAAGTTTAATGTGATGTTTTACAGTTTTCAACAAAATATTGTATTTTTCCCTTCCCCACTATTAACTGCGCCAAAAAAAAAAAAAAAAAAAAAAAAAAAAAAAAAAGTGAATAGAATCAAATTTCTTGCCATGCGTCGATGGAAAAACTTTGAATGATTATTTTTCTTAATTATATAATTAACTTTTTAATTATAATTACCCAGTACACATAAATATTTTCATTATTATAGTTTGATTTGTAAAATTTAAATAAAAGTTAACTGTAAAAACTGTTGAATTATAGATCCAGTTAAAAATAAAGTAGCAAAGATATACATAAAATTAAATTAAATTTAATGCTCTATCAATTTGTTACTGTCTATTTTTCTGAGAAACAGTCGTGGCCGGCACTAGAAGCAAACGTTTGGCGAAAAGTGAGGTGAAAATGATTTTTTCCCGAAAATTATTTACAATAACGTGTATCTCAAATACCGTTAAAAGAATGACAAATACGTATAGAAATAATTTTGTAAGAAATTTAATTAGCTTTAGTTTTAATTCAAATTATATTTTTGTAGAGTCCACGGTTTCCGAGATATTATCGAAAAACCTCAAAATGGGACCTTTTCCCCTCCACCCCACCCTATGCTCACCCCCCAGAGGTTTTTTATATTTATCTTCTAACCACTCCTAACGAAGCCCTGAAGTCAAAAATGATCACATATTTCATGCACTCTACAACATGTTTATTGACTGGACAAAAAAACAGTACGGGGTTCTCAGTGTGCTGGGGTGTTTTAACGGAACTTGATCAAAATTTCATATATAGATCAGATAGTAAATTTAACCAGCGTTTGGACGAACAAAATAAATTTATAATCCGACAAATATTTTCGGAGTTAAGATTAAAAAAAGTACAGAAAAACGTGTTTTCGCGGAGTAGTGCGGCTTACCGCAAGTTAGCCAATCTCTTCAATCTTTCCCTCCCCTACAGCTTTAAAACTACTGATCTGAGAAAATTCATAGGATAAACTTTTTTCCAAATGTGATTTGTTTTAATAATATAAAGAACACAAAATGTACTACAAATAACGGATTCCGAGTTATTTGATGAAACAGCTGTAAAAGTCCTTCCTTTACCCCTCTCCCCCATGAGATAACATGAGGTATACGACATATATAAATAAATAAATTTTGATCGATAAATAAACCATAAAAAGACAGAACAATATTTTCCCCCCAGAACCCAATTTTGACTGTATTTTGTTATCTGCCGTATTTGAGAGAACCGCTGGATCCACAGGTACCATTCTGGTCTCATATGATGTATTTCAGGAGATATTTCACAAAATAAGTGACCATATCGAAAAAAAAAACATCACTTTTTGGAAAAAACCGGCATCTTTTCGAAGATAATATCCTTGTATCTTGGGAACCAATGGCTATATAAAGCTCACCCTGATCTCAAATTGTAGCATATTTAGTTTACTTTAAAAGTATGTGGAGTGACTATAATGATCAGACACTTTCTTAACTGACATATTGAGCAAAAATTGAAAAAATTCTGAATATTTTTGCATTAACGACTTTTTCCCGACTTACAAATTTTCTGTAAATTCCCGACCACACGAAATTCCCGACATATTCCCGACTAGTAGACACCCTGATGGTACATGTTTTTTACAGGGACTAGCTAGGTTTCAAGAGTGTAACCATCGTTACCTCTCATAACAATTATTATTAATAAAAAAATTTAATATTATTATTCCTCAATGTTCCTTACTTTGTCACCAATAAACTTATCCATAAAGATAATAAGAGCCAACTAAGACATGTGATGTAGATATTTAAAGTTAAGCACTGTCAAGCGTGGTTAGCACTTGGACAGGAGACTGTCCTCCAGATAAGACCACAAAGTCCAGATACTCAGGCTAAGGGTTTGATTCCCGAATGGGGGCAATACACTGTCCTCACTGTGAGAGTCACAGGGAGGTGAGCGACCCCTGTGTCTGACATAACATAGCTTCTGGTCCTCCAGGTTGGGAGTTGGGCATAGGGCTAATAACCCTCTTCTGTAAAAATTTCCCAATTATAAAATCTTAAATCAGCCTCAGAAAATCTATCTTAAAAATAGTAACCATCCCAGCTTTGTAAAACAAAGATACTAGAGAACTACATGCAACAAAAAGGAAGCGACAGCTCAAGATAAGCAGAGGTGAAGCAGGCTGGTTAAGGCGGCCAAAGATCCACAAGGCCTGTAGAGCCAAACGAAAGAAAAAAAAAAATCAATATTTTTAATATTAAATTCCTGCTTCAATGTCACACTAGAGTCCAGTGTGACTCATGAATAACAAATATTCCAGTACATGTAGTGGTTCTTGTATAGACTTGGTGATTGCATGTAATATCAACCTCACCAGTAAGAACCACATTACCTACATATTTATCATAAACATATTTTATCTATAACCGAAAAATGATTGTACATACTGATCCTACCCAAATGTAAATGTTTATTTGTTTAACGTCACTTTATGCTGCTATGGCTAATCGGACGATGCTACAACTGGGAGTCATAAATTTTGCCTATCCAGGTATAATTAGGATAGGGATCTTTAACAAGTACCTGACAAAGCACAGGCTCGGGACCCCCGTTTTACGTCCCTTCCGAAGGACGGCATAGATAAGGATTTTTCACTCCTTTAAAAAATCCTAAGGTCATCTGCCGGGCTGCGAATCCACGATCTTCAAGGTTTAGTAGGTTTGCTATGCTAACCACTACACCACAGGTGACCCCTAAATGTAAATGTATGCCTATCAAAAAAATCATGTACTGTATTTTCTTGTTTTGATCCTTGATCTAAACTGAGATCATTTTTTTTTAAATCTTTCATTTCACCACCATTTACTGTGCAAAGTATTACAAAAAATTAGGACAAAAATAATAGGAATAGCGAATTAATAAACACATAAGATTCATTAAAAATTATTCTGAACATTATATTTACAACATATATTTACCTGGTGGAAAAGGCAGAGAAATAATGGAGATGGGTGGAGCTGGTTGCGAAGGAGGTGGAGTCATTTTTGGTATCGGAGCAGCAACCGGAGAGGGTGGAGTAATATTGGCATTAAATTGTAAAGGGATGGTCTGGGCAGGAGGCGGTGGAGGAGGGGGTTCTTGTGAAGGAACCACCTGAAGGACATTGCCAACTTGTAACACTTTAGGTTGCAGAACCTCAACATTTCTAATCATCTAAAAAACAAAAAAAAAGTCTGAACAATTAGTTCAACAAATACAGAAATGGCACAATCAATATTTTTTAAAATAAATGGAAATTTTTAAATAAATTTATTTAAATAAAATAAGATCGAGAGGAAAAGAGACATCAAACTGAATACTAACAGATATCACATGAAAAATTAAAAAAAAAAAGTTAAAGGGTTAAAAGTAGTTCAGGATAAAATGTAATACTAAATCTTTTTGAATATTATTACACATACAATTGCTTACTTTCCTAGGATTTATCATAAGTATTTGAGTACTAGATAAAATATTTACTACAATTCATTAAAGATGAGAGGGGTGCTAAATAGCCAAACTCTAAGAATTGAATGTGCAGCTTAAAATTAGAATAACTAAAAATAGCTAGTAAGATATTTTATATTTTTGGTTTTATTAACTTTTTACTACGTCACTCTAAAATAAAAAATAAAATGAGATATTCATATATTTAAAATTATATTAGGTTTCCAATCAGGTAGTTTTATTTACCAATTTCAGAAGCACTTTGATATAGAATAATAAATCAGTTTCAAGTGTTGTGTAGGTACCAACATTTTTTATTCTTAATACCGGTTCCATTACAAAAAATAGATTTTCAAAACCGATTGCTCGGATTAAAAATAAATTACTATTCAAAAAATAATTCATATGAGTTAAAAAAGCAAACCAAATCTATTAAAAAAATTAAAATGAAAAAAAAATATATATAAATACATATTTTTAATATATTTTTAACCGAAGGAAATCCTTGGTCACTCTTCTTCCCAAGAAAATAGTTTTCATCCATAAGGATATTTCATCCTATTTTGAAATATTACAGGATTTAACAATTTTATTAGTTTTTGTCCTTCAGAATATTATTGTAAGATGATGTACATCCTTGGCCACCTATATATTAGTTTTTATCGTTAAGGATACTATTATTCAAGTAATAAATTAGTAAACAGATAATATCATTTAATATCTACAATATCATTTCAAGGCGGATGATACTATAAAATGGGTTAGGAAACAAATTCACGTCTTTCTAATTAAATTTGCATGTGGCGGGCTCCTGGACTACATCTATTATATATTTGTCAAATACCACTCACTCATTCAACACGAAATCTCAGAAACCACCCAATGGATTGGAATGAATTTTGGTATGAAGTTTCCTCTAGGGCCTTAGTTGCTCACTAAGAAAGGAATTAAAAAATTCGGCCTGGATTGATTTTTCATGCATTGGAAATTCTTTGAAATAACATTATGAATCGTAATGAAACTTAGTACATTGTTTCTTATTAGATGTTAGATAACAATTATTTTTTAAGTAGTTTGTCCTGTATCGGTACTACAAAGGGGTAAAATAACAGTACTCATATAATTTTCATTGGGTGAATAATAATAGATTTATTGTCAAATGGCACATGGTGATAAGCTATGTTAAAATAGGTTAGATGCTAAAGCTGCACACTTTGACCGCAAATTAAGTTCCTTAAAGTAGTAAACAAACATTAACTGGCATGTCGAAACCTTATTATATGGTATTTTCTGTAAACTCATTGTGGCTGCAAAGGTGTTCCCTTACACGTTTGAGCTGTTTCGTGACAAGAAGCTATTAGTCTACTATGGACAGGAAGTTGTGGGGGTTAAAGACTTATGTTCTCTGGTGATGACATGGAAGGCTAGTTCGATGTACATATTCCTTACGAGAAGCTCACCAATCTTGCTTCACCATTAGCTTCATCCCCAACTACTCTTTCTTCAGCTTTCCAGTCACAAGATAGTTGTTCTGAACCTGGCCCTTCTCCAATCGGCTTTTCTAAACCAGGCCCAAGTTGTATTTCTCGAATCTGGACAAGTTGTACCAGGCCTTTCTGAATTTAATTCCATGAACCTAGAATCTACCTTTGTTCTCAGTTCAGATGATTCTACTGCAACATTGAATTAAACTCATTAATCTAAAAGTAAACAACATAGGAAATGACTCACAGATTCAGTTCGCAACAAACAACTAAGGAAATCAGCTGCAAAATATAGTCAAGCACATGTAGAGATCAGCAGGGAAGCTGATACGAAATAGACGACAGTGACAAGCATAGCATCCTACTAAACCCAAGATTAGCAGATGAAAGGATTTTTAAAGGGTTAAAAAATCCTAAAGAGTAAAATGCCAACCTGTGCGATCAGTTTAAAGATCCCTATCTAATTAAAGGCTAAATTTAGGACTCCCACCGTCGTCCGATTAGCACACATATACTGACGTTTTAAACGAAATCAAACCCAACAATACATAGAAATTAGGAAAAGTGTTACACAAACATAAAGAGAGCCAACCCGAAGAAAAGAAATGCACAACATCCTGAAATCTATAGAGGGAACAGTCTTTAAGAAAAATATAGAAAAGTTTTAAAAAATAATCCTCATGTTATACATTTAGCTGTAACAAAATACAATGAAAGGAATTCAATGGAAAGGTTACAGCCATAGACAGAGAAGAAACATTCAGGTTACAAGTATGACCCAAAAACTGAATACACAAAGGACAAAACATATATAAAACAGTAAACGTATGCTGTAAAATCTAAGGACGAGAGCCCTGCCATGTGATGCAGTAACAGGAAAGTCCAACTTCCTCCCTTTCAAGAATATCCTGAACTCTTGCACAACCTCCTTACTTACAAACATCCTTAGGCTGAGCATTTTCTAAATAATATTTGGAAATAGAACGATTGTTTCCAAATGACGTCATTTGGAACAAAAGAGATAAAAGAGGGACATTTTATGCCAATATTTAAGGACAGGTATATCACAGAATATGGAGTTTGACGCCTGAAACACAACAGCATCCGTCTTTTATTCAGATAAATTTTGTTGTTGGTGATGACAACCATTAAAGAGACATTCACTATGGTTACTTTCAAAATGTTAAGCTTACATTGGTAGGCCAATTCCACAAATTCTTCTTGAACATAACAAGTATATCAAGGACAGAGCTGCTTTTGAGTCTGTTCCCAAAGATCTACAAGATTTCTAGGTAGTTATCAGTGCTGACAAAAAGCCTTCAAATGCTCACTGAGGACATTACAGTAATCCTACCACTAACAAAGTTGCTGTCTTGATTTTTTGCCAGGTGTGAGAATCAGTGCGTTCTATTGAGCATATGATTCTCTTCAGTATTGTCTTATGTTCTGCCATGGAGAAGGTGGGTACAGTATTAACATCCCTCAGCATGACCCAAACAACAATACACCACTTAAGAAAACTGTGTCTTCAGCTGATTTTTACACCTATATGTTGAAGGAGCGAGAAGGCGAAGAACCTTATTTACTTTAGTTTCATAATCTCCTCAACATATTTACGCTTGATATGTATGCAAAAACAGAAACAGAAAGACTAAACTTTATTCGAAAAGACCAAAAAAAGTTGAGAAGTGGCAACCTGAAGCCATAAGAAAAGATGGTCAGGTATCGGAGCTGGGTAAGATGGTAGTGCTGCCTCGAAGCTTCACTGGAGGACTGTTAAAATAAAAAAATAAAATCAACTTTTGCAAATTGTCAACTTTACTTATTTAAATTATTCTAAGAATGGATTTCTTTAGGTTTATTTAAGTAGTAATAATTGTAAATGTTAAGTTTAACTTTTACTAATTTAATTTGTCTTTTAATTCCAATGATATTAAACCGTAACGGAACATGGGTTCAGCTATATGTTATATTTTTTCATAATATATTTTTTTAATGTTAAATAAGTAATTGGAAAAATGTATTAGTAATTGTTAGTAATTTTTTTTTTTTTTTTATCTTATCCTGAATAAACAATTATATATATTACGTTTTTTATATATACATTTTTTCACTTATAAATAAGCAAACTTATGATTTTAGTAAAAAAACAAAATCATCACTAAGCATCATAAAGAAAGTGAAAGAGAACAAAAGTTGTATGCCATCCACAATATGGCTAGCGACCGGTGGTGTTACAAAAGTCTTAGTGACCGGCGAAGGGTTAAGAATATGAATATTTTTTTAAATATTTGAATAATAAAAATTTATTTATTTATCGCCAATATAATTTTCTATTTATTAATATCTATGCAATTAATGTATATTTTTTAAAATTACATATTTAATATTTCTTCGTTTTATCGAAAACAATTTATTATAATAGGTCACTGCCCCTTTATATAAAGGTATAATAAAATACACGAGGCATTAATTTCAAATTTTGTAAATTTAAAACTGCTTAGAAACAATTTTTTACTTAAAGCTTACTTTTATTTAATTTATACCTTTGATATATCTATGATTCATAAGCCCTGTTTTTTATTTTAAACGTATGTAGAGATGTAAATCACAAATCAAATTGAAATCAGTAAAAATAATCAAAAGTGGCCACCTTTTTTTTACCCCTCTCAGTGTAATAAACAAAATAACAATGAACGATTATAAACATGAGAATAAGAGTAATCCAAAAGTAAGGTCTCTTATAATGTATTAATTAATAAAAATAAAATAAAAAAAAATCAATAATCTGTACATTATTTTAAAGGTTATACAAAACTTTTTTTTAACAACATAATCCCAGTTTTGGTTGATGAATTTTAGTTGACAATGTGGCAGCTTTTATTTGCCCAGGTCGCACAAGCTTGCTGCCAATTCCTTGAGAAATGAACCTCTTCTTTTACTTTGTCATCAGAGCTGAATTAACTTCCAACCAGATACCATGGTCCAAGTGTAACGTAAAATACCGTGGGGGTCCCTGAGGGACCACATTCTAAATTTTGGTTTTTGGTGAGATCAAATTTTCTCACTATACACTTGTTGGCACTGTGGAAAAAGGTTATGCATTTAAAATTTTAAAAAAATAAATATAAGGCAAAACTATAGCATGGGGGTCATGCGGTCTAGAGTATCAACTTCTATTTTTTTGTATCATTTTAATGTTTTATAATTTCAGGAGTCTTCATAGCAGTTTCACTGTTTTTCTCCAGTATAGTGATCAGTTGAAAGCAAAACTACACATCTATTGATATGCATGACATAGGAAACTAGAGTTGCTTCACCTTCATATCTGAATATTAAAGAATACAATGGCCGTTGTCTTGAATCAAGATGCTCAGAGGATATAAAAGTTTTACTTTTCTATCTATTAGTTCTTTAGCTAAATCGAGTGATATAAAAAAAATTACCCGTAGTGATCCCATGTCCGGCCCCCAAGATGTTCACTAAATCAAGAATCACTCTTTTTTTTCGGGTTTCCTTGGTAGATTTGAAAATTGTGGACTTTGTAATAAACAAAGTCTTTGTAATAAATATATTTATTATGTGAGGCATTAAATAAATATTATTTACCACGGGGGTCCCATAGGGATCCCAGCTTCGGTTTTAAGTAATCACTGCATAATTACTGCTTTATATTAAAATTAATCAGAAGAAAAATATATGGAAATCATAGTGAACAGTTTAAAAAGAAAAGTCACTGAGGCAGACATATGACCACACTGTTTTTCAATGTTTTCATTAAATTTGCCATGAGCCCATGGTACATGGAGGGTTAACATAGGGAGCAGGTAATAGTCACTGAGTGACAATTCTGGACTATAAGGTGAGTACATGATGATTTCTTATCCAAAGTTTTGCTGAAGCTTGACTGTTTGACAGGCGACGTGTGGGAAAGCTTTGTCATAGGTGGTGTGTACCCTTGATCAACATTACTCTTCTCCGGTTCTGAATTTCCAGCCTGACTTTTTTTAAGACTCAATACTACTCATCATTTATTCTGACCCAACTGGCACAAACTTGGCCAACAATAACGGTTGAAACTCCAATTATCTGGATTGATTTGAAGAAAAAAAAAACAAAAACAAAAATAAATATATATATATATAGATACAACACATTTTATAACATACAATTTTTTTTTAATAGTCTATTACAGACGTTGTAGGCTGTGGTTCAGAGTTCACGTAAAATACAATAGGTCCCGTCGTCTTATAAGTTTTTTCATGACACACTAAATTTCTCTTATAAACTTAAAGAGTTATGGCACTGAACGAAAACGCGTTGTATTAACTGTGTCCAAAAAACTGTCCATTGTAGAACATCTTAGGAAAGGCGAATCTGGGAAAAATTGGTGGATCAGTTCTGTGTCGGAAAATTCAACAATTTCCGACATGTTAACTAACCTTGTTGTTACCTTGATGTAATTTTATAAACAGCCACATTTTTAATTATTCAATAAAAATGCATATTTAAAACATTACACACGTCTGTATTTTTTATTTCAATACCCTAATTCAATAGCAAATTTGATTACCCAGATTTTTGGGATAATCGGAGTTTCACTGTACTCCCTTTCAAACTCAAAACAGTTCTTAAGTCATGACTTTACCAGCAGATTTTGATTCAATTTTTTCAGCTTCGGAGAAGAAGAATGTCACCAATCCAGCTATTCATGATTTATCTCAGGAGTGATTTGAAAAGCACAGGTTCATGTCCTGGAAGAAAATGCCAAGGCTGATGTGACAGGGCTTACAAAAGCTGCCACAGCTTCTACAAAAATGGATTAAACAAAATAGAGATTATGTTTTAAAAAGATAGGTGAATGATCGACCTTTAAAAAAAATGTCAAGATAACTGAAAATAAATGTTTCTTTAATTAATATGAAATAAGAGACTTTACGTTTGGGATTACCCTTGTACCATGTTAGGAAAGGAGAAATATAATGACATTATTACAACTGATCAGTCTTAATTAGAATATTATTACATTAATAACAGGTGCTGTAAATATTTTCTGGATTATCCTGTCTTGTGCAGACATAAAATTAATTTACTTCTGCTATATCAGGTTCTTAAGTTTGAATACAAGCTAAACTTGAATTACAGTAGTTTTCATCACTTGTATCAATTGCGATAAACATTTTACCTCAAATATGATCAACTCTCAACGGCTTGGACAATGATAAGGAGGCTTTGGAGAGCACTTATATACCCAGATTACCTCCAATATTACAAGTCACTTCCCGAGCGGTTCCACTTCCTGTCTTCTACTCAACACATCTTTTGATAAATTTGTCCATTACTGCCGATTTTCAGATTACGAAAGTACTCTCTTTCAATATAAACATAAAACCATATTTATTTAATTACTTCATTTAAGGAAAAAAAAAATTTTTTTAACTAATTCAAACAAGAATTCTACTTAGCCATCGTAAAAAACCGCCATATGTAGAATACATACAGTACCCACCATATTATATATAATAGTAAAAGCTTAAAACAATTAAATTTTTTTTAGAAAAAGGTCAAGCCGCATTAGTTTCATTTCATATACACTTATAATCAGATTAGCTAAAAAAGAATCAAAAGCACTTCACAAACTTCAAGAATATATTATATAAAAATATACAGTTAAATGTTATAGGTGGATTAGTGGTTGGAGAGCAAAAAACAGTGAAGAATCTTGAGAATCAATGATATGGGACAAAGTGGTAAAACCATGCTAAAAAAAAACTTTGTTTTGTATAAAAATTTATTCTGATCTTATGTCATCTTAGCCGAAATACAATAAAAAAAAAAATT
>RCWM02001215.1:0-69997 GCA_003667255.2 Euschistus heros | reverse complement strand
TATTCATTTTTTAATTATATCGCCGGTATTTATATTATTACTGTTCATATGTATTAATTAGTATTTTTAACATTAAAATTTTTAAACAAGATTATTTTATATTAAAATAATCATATTGTACCATACGTAGGAAGCAACATAATATAATTTCCTTAAATTATTCTAGAGAAAAACTACTTATAAATCAAATAAAAAAAGAAATCATGTTCAAAAAGTTCACTGTTGGACGAAATGGATGTGAGTTTTGAACAATGTTAGCCGGTGTGACGCCTTCACAAGGGTTTTGAATTTTGTCTGCCGGTGCTTAGCCCCCTCCAAATTTTGGCAGACAACGTTTTTTTGTCATCTATGGAGTATGCAGTTTCTTGTGTGCTTCAAATAAATCGTCTTCAAATTGTCCACTTTTGACTGAAAAAACGCGGATTTTGAAATTTGTCTGCCGGTGCTTAGCCCCCTCCTAATTTTGGCAGACATCGTTTTTTTGTCATCTAGGAAGTATGCAGTTTCTTGTGTGCTTCAAATAAATCGTCTTCAAATTGTCCACTTTTGGACTGAAAAAAAACAAAAAAAACGCGGATTTTTAATTTTGTCTGCCGGTGCTTAGCCCCCTCCAAATTTTGGCAGACAACGTTTTTTGACATCTAGGAAGTATGCAGTTTCTTGTGTGTTTCAAATAAATCGTTTTCAAATTGTCAACTTTTGGACTGAAAAAAAGCGGATTTTGAATTTTGTCTGCCGGTGCGACGCCCCCTCCAAATTTTGGCAGACAACGTTTTTTGTCATCTAGTGACCATGCTGTTTCTTGTGTGCTTGAAATAAATCGTCTTCAAATGGTCCACTTTTGGACTCAAAAAACGAGGATTTTGAATTCTGTCTGCCGGTGCGACGCCCCCTCCAAATTTTGGCAGACAGCGTTTTTTGGCACCTAGGGGGTTTGCACTTTCTTGTTTGCTTTAAATAAATCATCTTCAAATAATATTATATTTTGATATTTGCTACCCCCTTTCGGTGGTCGCCATTTTGAAACGCCCCCGCTTTGAGTTGGCAGACAAGTGCAAATTGATTGCTGAGGGTGGACATTTTATGGCTGTATGTCTAAAATTTTTCTTCAAATAAGTCACGAAATTTAGCCTCGGCTCTTGGACTATGATATAAAAAGAAGCAGAAAAGGACTTATTTGCTAACCCTATAACTGATTCTATTTATTTCTTATTATATACTATATATATATATATATATATATATATATATATATATATATATATATATATATATATATATATATATATATATATATATATATATATATATACAGGGTGAGTATCTCTTAGTGTAGAAAAAAAAAATGGGTTAAACTAGATCAAAAATGTAGCTAAATGCCGCAAATCTCACCTTTTCTATTCCAATCCGTTGCTGATATAGGATAAATCAAAGACTTTTTTGAGGAAATCACGTTTTTTTTTTTTCCCATAAAAACTGTAATATCTCCATTTTGTCTAAATATTTTTCAAATTTTGGCCACATTTTCAGATTTAGCATTAAATTTCCTATAAAAACAGTGTACACGTAACCTTGAATTTTACAAACTTGGTATCTAAAGAACAGCTTGATCTTCACCTTATTTGGGGAAGTCACAATGTCTTATTTACTTCAACGCTCACCGTTTTTTTCGTAAAAACTATCCACAAAACGTCAAATCTCACAAAAACTTGCAAATTTAATCAGCTTTCGAATGATATGTTAAACGTAATGATTTTGTTTCAATTTCATGGAGATATTTACTTTTGAAACCGAAAAAACTTGGTGTTCTCATTTTGTATACAAATCAGTTACTTGGATAAATAAAACATTATGACAATCCCTTAATGGAAATGTGCATTTTAAACATAATAAACTGTTCATTGGAATAAAAAGCAAAGGAAAAAAAAAATGATTGTTTAATAGAAAATAAAGGAAAACTGTCAATAAAGCGACACCAGATCAGAGGATATTATGTTATTACATTTATTTATTTATTATGTGATTTATGGCTAGACGAGTCGCATTTTTACAGGGGAAGGCATTTCGACCATTCATAATAACGATATACATGGATTGGTAGAAATGCCATCCCCTGTAAAAACAGACTCATCTGCCCATAAAATTCACTTCAAAAAGTAGTATTCTTAAACACAATCTGCATTCAGAAGCTAACGGCAAAATTAAGGTCTATGTTCATTATCACTGGATTTTAAATATTACATTGAAAATCTAATAAAATAAATCCTAAATAATAATAATAAATAAATGTAATGATATCATATCCTCTGATGTAGTGTCGCTTTATTGACAGTTTTCCTTTATTTTCTATTAAACAATAATTTTTTCCTTTGCTTTTTATTCCAATGAACAGTTTATTATGTTTAAAATGCACATTTCCATTAAGGGATTGTCATAATGTTTTATTTATCCAAGTAACTGATTTGTATACAAAATGAGAACACCAAGTTTTTTCGGTTTCAGAAGTAAATATCTCCATGAAATTGAAACAAAATCATTACGTTTAACATATCATTCGAAAGCTGATTAAATTTGCAAGTTTTTGTAAGATTTGACGTTTTGTGGATAGTTTTTACAAAAAACGGTGAGCGTTGAAGTAAATAAGACATTGTGACTTCCCCAAACAAAGTGAAGATCAAGCTGTTCTTTAGATACAAAGTTTGTAAAATTCAAGGTTACGTGTACTCAGTTCTTATAGGAAATTTAATGCTAAATCTGAAAATGTGGCCAAAATTTGAAAAATATCTAGACAAAATGGAGATATTACAGTTTTTATGGGAAAAAAAAAAAAAAAAAAAAAAAAAAAACGTGATTTCCTCAAAAAAGTCTTTGATTTATCGTGTATCTGCAACGGAATGGAATAGAAAGGTGAGATTTGCGGCATTTAGCTACATTTTTGATCTAGTTTCACCCAATTTTTTTTTTTTACACTAAGAGATACTCACCCTGTATATATATATACGTTAGAAAGTAATCTGTAGTTGATGCTTGATATTTCTTAAATATTGAATGCTTTATTTAGGGGGAACTGACATTTGGAGAGGAATATTAAGTTCGGCTGCTTCAGTACATTCAAATCGAGCATACGTTTGGGTTGGGAAATTTATTTTAAAATAATTGTTGCCTAATATATACATATACACATGTGTGTGTGTATATATATATATATATATATATATATATATATATATATATATATATATTTTATATTGTTATTTTATCTTAAACAATTTTTTTTTTAATGAAACCCTGCCAGCACTATTATATAATAAATGTTCTGGATTGTAATTTTTTTTTTTAAACTTTGATAATGAAATTAAATAAAAAATAAATTTGGAGACTAGCTGTACCTTAAGACTAATAATAATGACCATTTACTGGTACAGTTTTCTGGCCGTATTATTAGTTACAGTTGAAAGCTTCAGTAATTACAGCCCATATTGGCAACAGAAAAAAAAAAAAAAAAAAAAAATAAAATAGTAATATGATAATATACTTAAAAAATGAAATACGATCCTGTATGAATCGATCAAATAAATTTTAATATCCTAACAACAAGAATTTGCGGAAGATTAGCTATCTAGGAGTTAGATAATCGCGAGTAGTTTAATGTTGCCGTTTTATCCTCAGACTTGAAACATTAGACGTAATTTATATAACTATGAGATCAATAGAAGCCTTTTTCATATTTGATGAAAAGAAGTGTTGTGCCTGAGCGTTATAATTCCAATAGGTTTTGCTTTACAATTCCAATAAAGAGAGACGCAATGTCAACAATAGAACTAATGAAGATGATCCCTGAGGCAGAAGCATTGTCCCCTATATAGGTCACCTAGTGCCTGGTGCCTAGTGAGGGATTTATAGGCTAGGGGTTCTATTGTTATTTATGGCCGAGGCAATCCGCTATAGTAATAGATCTACAACAGCTGCGGAATGGGAGATGTTTCTTGAGGTATGGGAAATAATATTGGTAGGTTCTTTTTATATTATTTTTTTATAAATAATGGAAATCATAACTCGAACTATCACTAGTAGAAATAATTGTTATTGAATATAATATAATATTATTATATTATAATATAAATTAATTATTATAATATAAGAATACACAAAAGTTTCTTTTTACAACTCAATATTAACCCTCTAGTGCATTGTGTAGCATTATCTGCAACATTATATTTATACTTTTGGCAGCGAACTCTCTTTGCGTTTTCTGCAACTAAATCTTGTATAGAGATGCTACATGATCCCTCTAGGCATGAGTGGACTTAGCATGCCCTAACAGGACCAGACATGTCTTTACTTGTCACTTACACCTGCAAGTTCTCAGTTGTGAAGACTCCTTCCTTTCAGTTAAGTATTCTTATTTCTTTTTTATGACATCCATTGTGTTTTTTTACCAAATAAAATTTCTGTGGCTTTTTCCAAGGTATCTATTTTGTAAAATATCAATGGGAATAAAAGTCTTGTTTTTTATTATCGAGATAAATCACTTTTTTAGTTAAGTTTATAATGGTTTTTAGGTGTAAAACACTTTTTTTAGTATCTTTCTAATAATAGCCTTACCAAAACATATTCATAAAAATTTATTAGAATGAAAAAGAAAAAATCATGAACTATATGTCATGTCAACTTTGTGAAGTTGAATTAATTCATGATTCGGAAATAATTCCCATCTTCAGAATCCTTTTTTCTATTTTATGTCAAATAATGCAGAATGCTTCACACATACGTTTAATAACTAAATATACAAGACAAACGTTCAAAGCTTCCGATATACATACCACAAAGGGCTCATTACATGACAGTTATCAGACCTATTTGGACATATAGAGTTGAGCGGTTCTACTAAACACTCTAATTGATCCCGTTTCCAATCCTTGCAATTCAAAATCCTACGAAAAATCCTTAATGCTCCTTATTTTGTCACAAATAAACTTATCCATGAATATTGGGTCACCTGCGGTGTAGTGGTTAGCATAGCAACCCACTAAACCCAAGATCGCGGGTTCGCAGCCCGGCAGATGACCTTAGGATTTTTTAAAGGGAGTAAAAAATCCTTAGCTATGCCGTCCTTCGGAAGGGACGTAAAATGGGGGTCCCGAGCCTGTGCGATGTCAGGTACTCGTTAAAGATCCCTATCCTAATTATACCTGGATAGGCAAAATTTAGGACTCCCACCGTAGCATCGTCCGATTAGCCATAGCAGCATAAAGTGACGTTAAACGAAATAAACAAATAAACTTATCCATGAAAACCTTAATGTACCGTATGTTGCAGATTTATTCCAAACCAGATACCTAACCTTTCATAGTAAGTTCCATAACCATTCAAATCCACTTGTCTCCTAACTCACTCCATTCCTGATAATCTTCCGAGGCCTCTGATAAGAAGATGGCCCAGGAACCTTCTAATATTAAATTTTATTGAAGTGTTACTAGTGAGTAGTTCTTCACAAGTTATTTACAAATCATTGTTATCATTATGATCAAATTTAGTTGTTTTATATTGTGTACAGTTGTAAATACCAAAAAATAGTTTAAAAAAAAGTTTTTTAAAAAACAACTAAATATGTATAATTTAACTATAACCAAAGCATTTCACATTCAGAATGTCTTAAAAGAAAATGGTCTTGGGATCTTTTAATATACAACTTTCATTGATGTATATTAAAAGATCCCCCCCACTTTAACACGGTAAAAATTCCCCAAGAAAAGGCGTCTGTGTTTCAAATGTTGGAGTAGTAGCCTTTATGTTTCTATATGGTCCAGTTGTGTCCTGAGAATAAAATATCAAAAATGTGGATAGGGAACAGTTTTTGGGGTCTGAAAAAAACCCGTAATTTTTGCACTTTTTTCAGATGTTTGCAAAAAAAAAAAAAACGAATATAAATATGCTTCCAATGGAAAAATGTATTTACAAAATTAAAGTTAATTAAATTATGTGTCTTAGGACATCCATGTTACCTGTGTTTATACTTCTAGGCACAATCGATTTTAAAAACTCGACCATTTTTACCGTTTTTTTCGAAAATTACTTAGGAACGGCTAAATTAAAAAATGTCGTATATACAATAGTAGATCTTTAAATTCTGTGCAGTAAATTTTATATATGTTGTTCTTAACTGGAGGAAAGGGGGGGGGGATTTTAGAATGGAAATTCGAATAGGATACACGTTTTACGACATATATAGTTTACAGTGTAATTTTTCTGCTATATACAGTTTATCAAAATCGGCCAATAATTTTGGTTCTATTGACATATCGTAAAAAAGGAATGGACAAATTTTGATTGAAAGATTAAATTATCTACAACTTTCATTATATAAAATTTTCTAATTGGGTTAGCTGTTTGTGTGTTATAGATTCTTAAACATGATGGAAAGTAACTTTTTGAGAAAATCGTCGATTTTTGACAAGCGAGTGTGGCTAAACGCTTTAACAAATTTAACTTTTAGGGATAGCTTTTGGCGCGCAATTCAATAAACAAATTTTATAAAGAAATCGTTTTTTGATTGGAAGGATTTAGTATAAAATTTGGAATGGATGTATCTACGTTACTATCACTATCAGGTAGGATGTGTTGTGAAAAGGTGTTTGTAAAATCGAGCTTCAAATCGTGAAAGTTGCACTTTTAATTATTTTTTTCTTTTGTTCGTGAAAATATTTTATAATAAATTTTAATAATTTCTTCATTAAAACATGAACAAACCTAAAATCCCGAATTTATCGAGGCATTTTATTTAGATCATTTCGGGATCTGGAAAAAAGATATGGGATTGAATTCTGCAGTCGTTAGAACTGTTATTGGAATGTATGATCGTTGTCGAAATTCTTTAAATTTGAACTTATTTAAGTATTAAAAAAT
This sequence comes from Euschistus heros, assembly GCA_003667255.2. Taxonomy (NCBI): domain Eukaryota; kingdom Metazoa; phylum Arthropoda; class Insecta; order Hemiptera; family Pentatomidae; genus Euschistus; species Euschistus heros. Next base: position 63,091 of record RCWM02001215.1, on the reverse strand, counting down.
ATTGCTTCAAACTACTCTGGCAATGTAACTTAATAATTTTGAAATGAGCTAGAGTGAAATGAGAGACTATTCACTCTGTGTCAAACTATTAATAGATAATAATAAAGTATCAGTTATATGTTATGAACCAAAGAATTGGGTTTGCTAACTTAAAAAGTATTCTTGTATATTTAAAATGTATTTTTTGAGTTTAAGAATTCGTTCTCGATGCGAAAGAACATAGACTTAGTAGTTTACTTTTGCGATTTATTCAGAACTATAAATGGGCATACCCACATTTAGCCGAATACCCTTCGTATATATTTCAGTATTAATAACGTAAGAAACAAAATTCTCATTTTAAAATATAATATTAAAAATGGGTATTACTAGATAAGAGGGATACAAATGCAGACGGTGACTCAGAATGACTGGCAGCCGGGGCCCTATGATGCAGCCGAATGGTATGCCTTTGACTGCGTCTGCTCTCAGCTATTGTCTATTACGTTACCATTGCATTGTTTGCCTATTCATCTTCTCATGAGAATATTTTAGTGTATAAATATATTTACACCTACAGAAATATGATTGTTAGTATAACTGTTGGAGCGTTGAAGGATAGATAAATAGTGTTTACATTGAGCTATTTGTGGAATATCAGAACTTCCAAGAGATAGGTTGTCAGGTGGGTTCTATTGGTATCTACCCTATACATTAGCGAGCTAATCGATGTATTTATAGCTAATCACAATACATTTGTTAAAAATCAAATACAAAAGAAAATATTAACGAAATTTGGATGAAAAATGTACAGGGAAAAAAAATTAAATCACAAGAAAATATAAGAATCACAAAAATATTCATGGGAGTGAAAAAAAAAAAAAAAAAGTTAAAAAAGATATATATATATAAAACACTATTTCAGGTTTTTCAAAAATAACTTCTATTTTCTCAAAAATAATGCTGGATAGAATTATTTTGCCTTCAGATTCGAATTCAGCACACATGAAAATATAAAAATCATAAACTTTTTTTTTTTTTTTTCAGTCAACGACTGTTATAGTAGACAAATATAATAAATTGTTTGATTACAGTAAAATTAATTGAGGAAAAAAAAAAAAAAAAAAATTGCCATTGGCCTTTACGTTTACTAGACAGACACCACCAGGTTTTGCGTCTTTCATTTACAAATAAATCTCCGAAATGTCAATGTTAATTCTATTACAATCAGTGAAGCTATTGATGTTGAGATATATGTTGACTCCACCGGCTTTGCGACTTAATGATGATACCGCTACTGATAATGCAGTTGGAATTCGTCTGTTCTTAGCGGTACTACAATATGATCTCAGATCAAAGCTAGGCACATTCACTTGCATGGAATTTTTCATCCAAGTTTCCCTGATTTCAAAATAATCAGATCGGTTGATGATTGACTTTTTATATTTTTAATAATATTTTTTTATTCTTACACCTTATTATATTCACTGTCACTACTTTAAACTAATGTTTTATATACAATTAATAGATTTTGTCGACAGTTGACGATTAAATCTTAAACGAACATCTTAGCTTCTCCGACTGTAAAGTAATACTAATTGCAAATCTCGATACGCAGCAAAATAACCTCAAAATTGCGGCGCTTCTCCCTCCACCGCGCGCAATGCGGTACTGTTTTCGCTTATCGTAATGAATTATTTGATCCTTAGCTATCCAGTGGTATAATTTAATTTAGGATGTAGAGGATAGCAAGTTTAAAGACGTATTCACTTCAAAAAAATAATCTTATGATATTTATAGAAGCTTTTTCAGTTCTCACGAATGAAAAGCCAGAGTTAGCAGTTTATCTGCCCTGGGTGACATGAATACTGCTATAACTGTGTGAAGATGTTGAACACTCTGCTTGCCTCCCCTTTATCGAACCTGTCCTCTAGGTAGGGTGAGATGGTAATTAGACCTCGGTAAGTAGAGGCGGTGGCGAGGCTCGAGTGGGACCCGGGTCTTGTGATGAATACCGAAAGGGGTTCATGAGAATAAATCTAACGCCATATTCTACTTTACAACTATTTGCACTTAGAAACCTTAAGTAGTTATTTTCATTATTAGTTTAATATTAAATCTATATAAATTAATAAATCCTAATAATTACTTCGATGGTAACTAGGAATAAGTTTGTCAGTCGAAGAAAAGCCTATATGAGTTAAGTACCCTGTGATCATCTCCTAAGCCTAACAATAACTTGCTACTCTTAGGCCTATTCATTTCTGATTAAATGGAAGTCGACGAGGATTGCATTTGATGTTTCCTACCTCTACCTTCTATATGTAATTGTTAAAATGATTTTTTTTAAAATTGCTTATAATAAAACACTTTTGTTTTCTTATTTTTCTATTAAACAATAGTTATATTTACAATTATGTTGAGGGAGGCTTAATTTAGTGAAGTCATTCAAGGATTTTTCTTTAGTCCCGTGATTATTCACCAGAACTTTCCAATCTATTCAACGAATTTATTTAACTTTGTCCCCACTTACTATAATACGATAGGTGGGAGGGGGGGGGACAATGTAGCTAAAACCGGTAAATATATTGGCAAGCTCTTATGGATGGTTAATCAGATCACTAAACATTTTGAAATCACGAAAAAATTTGAATGGCTTCAATACATTAAATTTTCTTCAAACTAATTTACTAGCCCGCTTTTTTTTTTTGTGACAAGATGTCAACAAAAATTAATTATTTTTATAAAGTGGATTTACAGCAAAAGTTCATAGTGGAAAAGTGCTGCCCTGAAAAGTTGCAATTTTAGACTTAACGACTCATTTCCTTTGACAACAGCATTAGTGGTTAATTTGTTGAGATATTGTCGATAATAAACACCATGATTTTCAACCGACTTCAAAAAAAGAGGAGGTTCTCAATTCGACTGTATTTTTATTTTTAATTTGTTTAATTTATTTATTTATTTTTGCTACGCCAGTATTCCGTCAGTATTCCATTTTGATGATTCTTTTTTTTTTTTTTATTAGTGGGTCATACTTCAGAGCTAGTCCCATAAAAATGTTATTAAAATGAACCTACGGCTTTTTAAGAATAAAAAAACCAATTGACAAGAAATCACTGTTATTCTATCTTCTACTATAAATATATTTCTCCATGATGACTAAATTTGAATTATCTGAATTAAATATAAACAAAAATAATTTACATATACAGTCAACTCTTGATGTGTCGAACTTCGAAAGGCCGAATCCTTAAATAAGTCGAACAAAATATATGGTCCCAAGTACTTTACACTTAAATTTCACTTTAATTAAATCGATTTCAGGCCAAAAACGTGAAAATTGTGTAAATAAGTCGAACTTAAAATAGAGGTCAAAAGGTCGTACCTTTTGGACTTCCACCTCTATGAATCGAACTATTGAAAGTTATCACCTCTATGATTTGAACTCTAATGGAAAGAATTTCATTGGTTATTTTTAAAATCTTTTTTCTATCATTGCTTACCTTTTCAGTTCATAGCTATTCTACTCACTTATTGGTTATTCACTCGAGTTTTTTTACAATGGCTCCGCGAAAATTGAAAATCCTTTCAACTAACGAAAAGTTAAAACTGATTCGCGAAGTGGAAAAAGGAGAAAGAAGTTGGGCGGTTATTGCTAGTTAATTCAGAATTCCGCGCAGTTCTCATTCAACCATCCTCAAGAATAAAGAAAAGATCGCCTCCGGAAGACGGTAAGTCTACTTTTAGGCACCGTAAAAAAAAACTCAGTTCAGTGATGCTGAAAGTTTTGTGTGATTAAGTGGTTCCGGGTATTTAATTTAATTTAAAAAAACAAAAAAACAGTGGCAACCAAAAAAAAAAATAGGATTAAAAAAAAAAGAGGTAATTGTAAAGATACCCTACTATTTCATCACGCTTCATCACCCCTGTCGGGTGCCATTCAAAAGTTTGTTGCAAAGGCAGGATTAAACTGCCCTTCTTGGCTGGCACCGGCTATAAAAAAAATAAAATAAAATAAATTATGAATAGGTATATAGGTATCGATAATTTCGTTGATTGTCATTTAATTCTCTTTGTATCGAAGTAATTAAAATATTATTTGTTTACTTTTTAGTTCAATTTTGTACGAATAGGTTTAATCCTGAAGTCGGTATATGTTTTTTTTTTTCTAAAAATTATTTTTATTATTTTTAATTACTTGAAAGGTAATTTTTTTTTTGTAATTGCATTTAATTGTTTGTAAATTTTTTGAACTTTTTTAAGTTTTGGTAACGGAAATCAAAAAACATACCACACATCAGAGATACGTCACTAATCCTGATATTTGTGGTTATAAACTCTTTAAAAACTATATACAATTTTAAGTGTTATATTGTTTTAATATAACAATGTTATCTAACGGTTTAGTCAAAAATAGTTGCAAAAATTAAAGTTGCTGAAGCTTTGAAATCCTGGCAGATCTGTAAAACAGTGTCCTTAAAAACAGTTAAAACAGCAATCCTTAAGGACGAAAAAGCTAATTCTAATTGTGGATGGAGAGAGTGGCCAAGGATGTCCTTCGGCCTCAAAAAATCGTCAGATCCTAGCAGATCTGTAAAACAGTGTCCGTCTAGTAATATGGTTTAACGCTCTTATACATAATACGTACAACCGGTTTTTATCGGTTCATAAAGTACTAGTTACTCTCTAATAACCTGTTATTTTCCATATTTTATATGACGAAGAGCCTCTTCCGCACAGTTCCCAGCTCAGTTGCTATCGATTTTCGACCAGGGAAAGGCCCAATTGAATTATTTATCTGACACGTGTCTCTCCTTTGGGTCTAGCTATCCATGACACGTGTGTGACTATCCTCTCTGCTGAGTTGTTTCAGTTATTAGCTTTCAAAACTTCTATGAAATCGATCGTGACAGTTGTGAGCGCAATATCTCAAATTACATTTAATACTCGTGTGTTTTATTAATGCGTATGGTTGCCAACGGTAACTTAAACTATCGCTTTTGATGTTCTTTCTTAGCAGTGATAAGATCGATTTGTCTTGTGGCCTTATCGCATGCTTTATAATATTTTTAATACTACATTTGTTATTGAAATATTATGTTCTGAAACTATTCTATATTTTTAAAAGTTTCTGTTTAAGCTACAGAGCTTATATTCTGCTCAAATTTTTTCAAGTGTTTCTAGTTTCTAGTGAATGTAACTAGCTTTTCTTTAGAACCAACCTGGTAGCAGATATTTTGATGAAAAGTCAAAATTTTTGACGCCTCGACACAAACAATTAGCGAGCGGCGTCGTTACTTGGTCCAAATCTCCAAGCGTCGTTGTTTCGGACGTGTAGAGCATAAAACCACATACAAAAAAAAAAAAATTAAATTTCCGCCAATTTTTTTATGAAATTACAAAGATTTGAAAGACTCATAGCTCAGTAATCCGTTTATGCAACAGGCTTATTTTCTGATCAAATTGTACCAAATTTAGTCTAACTTTTGAAATCAAATTTTTCTTAAAAAAAACTGCCGTTCAACAGGTATTATTAATCGAGTCCAGAGTGTGTTTTTTTTTACAACTAGGGACCGATGGGTGAACGAATGATTAGCTACTCTGCAGGTTACTAATCTATTCAATCCCGAATGATAAGGTCAAAATTCATTCCGTGGTTCAGTAAATAAGTTTCTTTGATAAATTTAAGGACCTTCAGTGCCAAGCCCCCATCATAAGTTTTAAGCAAAAAACTTTTTTAATTATACTCTTATAAATGTGTACTCGGCGATTATGATTAGATAAACCTTAAATTATCTTTTATATGAATAAAATACTACAAAATATATAACAATCTTAATATATCATTATTTTGAAAACAAGTAATGTTGTTGTAGTATTAATAATAATTATTATAACAATAAAGATAATTAATAAGCAGTTAAAGATAAGAGCGTAAGATGGGAAGATCGACAAGACGCGCTTCAAAAGATCCCATTTATCGCTGCTCTCTCTAATGGCCTGAAATATGGGCCACTGATTTAGTCAAGGATGTCGAAGCTCTGTGGCATTGTCCTTGTCATTAGGGTCTGTATTTCATTGCATAGAATAAGTTTATATAACATTACCTATATAATTGTAAAAAAAAAAAAAATATTAAAAAAATAAAAACAATTTGTAAAAATTAGTCATTATTGACTGAGGATTCCAAAACATTATTAAAAATCAATCCAATAAATTATTAATCAATGTGTACATCTTTGTTATTGGGTAGGGAATTAGAATGAAATCATTTGGAACAGAACGAAATAAAACTAATTTATTTCACTAGTTAGTATTTATTTTCTTATTTTTTTATTTTTTTTTTTTTTTTTTTTTTTTTTTTTTTTTTTTTTTTTTTTTTTTTTTTTATTTTATTTTTTTTAACTTTGAATCTCTACTCACATCTGTCAATCAAAGTGGCTAACAATCAGTGAATTAGATCAAATACTGATTACCTGGCGTGAAAGGGACGAACCTTGTGGCACCTCCTCCTAACTTTTTTTTTTTTCTAAATTAGTTTAGGATATCTCTCATCCAGTTCATCTTCAGTCTTTACTGGGTGTATTATGGGATGTGAGATGTGGCCATGTCGTTAATCCTGTTGGGATGTCCATGTATATTTTCGTGTAATCGGTTGTAGAGGGGTCCATATTTGTTCATTAAAAATTGGCATGCGAAAATCAGTATGTGTGTGTGAGTATATATAATCTTTACAGAACGTCTAATATTAGTAACGTCGATGAAATTAAGGCAAAAATTAATTCACTAACTTGCAATTGCGAAAAGGTATTACAGACATCAGTTTTTGAATGAGCATAGATAAGAAAATAATGAGTTAATTCTAATAAGTAGATTTCACTTTTGCCATATTTCTAGTAAAAGATTTAATTTTTTATCATAATTTTGTATGTTGGGGATAATAAGAAACTTAATATTCGACTTCCTCAAAGCTAGGAGGAACTTTTTGTGGACCGATGGAAATCATTTCCGCAAGATTTTTTTTTATTTTTAAGCCTTAGTTCGTAATTTCTTTTTACAGTAATTTAAACCTGTACCACTACAACCCTTGAAGGGTGTTGGGTTCAGTGCTTTGGTAAGGATATACTGTTACTAGGCTAAAGGTTATGAAAGTCGGTTTTGTCACTATCATACTCAATCGCCAGGTTTTCTCCAAATTGTCCCCAGGAGAGTCCTTCTACTTCCAAATCGATTCACTGCTGAAATAACAGAAAATAAATTTTCAGGCTTCATATAGTCTCGAACTAAAGACTGAGTTTGCCAGACCCACTGAGTTACCGCGCCTCCTTTTAAACTTGCCGCAAGGCGGTGCGAAGCCTGGTGAGGTGGCGCATAGTTTTTGTGAAATAAACTCCGCTAGCTTCAACGCAGGTTGAAGTGAGGTAATATTCACTGTACGTTAACGGCGTAACGCAGCTGTCATGTTGCAGTTTTCTTCAGTTGCACCGCGTATTTTGTAAAAATTGATGAGAAATTGATTAGAGATATGCGAATGCGTCAAATTTTGTATAGTATAAGCAATGCTGATTACCTGAAAACAGTTATTCATTAGTTAAGGTAAATAACCCATTATTTTTATTTTCTCTTAATATTAAAACATTCATACTGTTTTTTTAATCGTCAGAAATGTTCAAACTATCGTTTCCTGCTCAACCTCATTATCCGATTCAGATTCTGATTTGAAATCCATCAGTTCGTTGATAGCAATTTCATTATACAACTGCGTTTTAACTTGCAGTGAACTCTATTTTTTCCCCCGCTGAAATATATCGTGAGTTCATTCCTGCGTCACTTCACCAGGCTACGCTTCAACTTACGACCTGCCCTGCCTTATGGTCTTACTTTCATTTATTATCAAATATTCAAGTTAGTTTTATATATTTTTTTTATTTTTCATTTTTGCATATTTTAGGTATGTTCATATTCTGTATTGTTTTGATTCCTTGAAAACTGTGTTTAGATTATTCAGTGGGCTATAGGTACTGCGTATTGTCAGATCAATATTCATTCTTTTCTCAGAACTCATATGTTTTCTGAATTCACAGTAGCTGGAAATCCAGTAATAAATCCCAATGCTGAATTTCAAGAGGTCACCTCATGCCCACTGACTTTTTCCGAATTACTTCCTCCAGTGCTAATTGATTTTTTACAGACTTTCAGTGTTAATGTTTTTAATTTTTTTTTTTTTTTTATTTCTCGATTTGCTTCTTTCTAGAAACTCGACATTGAGTGAATTAGTTGTATTTATATGTGGTAGCTATCCTGATAGTCATGAGAGAGAGCAGAAGATGCCCACGGGACTTTCTTTTATAGAACATTTATTGGAGTGCTACCAATGGGTAGTAGCTTCTCAAGCAATTATCATGTTTTAATTTGGCATACAGATCAGTTACTTCTATAAATAAGACATTATGATAATCGCTTAGTGGAAATATGGTTTTTTAACATAATAAACTCTTCATTAGAATAAAAACCAAATAAAAACATTATTGCTTATTAGAAAATAAAGGAAAAGTGTCAATAAAGTGATACCAGATTAAAGGATTTTATGTTATTACATTTATTTATTTATTATTATTTAGGATTTATTTTATTAGATTTTCAGTGTAAGGTTTAAAACCCAGTGATAATGAACATAGACCTCAATTTCGCGGTTGGCTTCTGAATGCAGATGATAATAAAATAATACCACTTTTTGGGGTGAATTTTATTGACAGATCCGTCTGTTTTTACTGGTTGTTGAAATAGAATGCAATATTTCAGTTCATGTTGTTTCATGGATGATGCATAGCTTAAATCTTTTATTTTTTAATTGGTTATTAAGAGATTTATGGCCATATGACTACATAAAAATAGGAACGGATTGTTAGGATTGATAAATGAATTGCCATTGGGGGATTAATCGAAACACCATCTATTGGAATTTTTTTATTAGAACACTAGTTTCGAATGCTAAACATTCATCTTCAGTTCTTAAACATACAAAATGTTCAATACATCAGCACAATGTTACATGGATTAAAGTTTAAAAAACACACGAGAAAAATATCAATGAATCTTTAGAAATAATAAAATCATTTAAAACCGATTCAGATTTTTGTTTAATGGTCCGATAAACATTTCCAATAGCCCCATTTTTAATTTGTTTCCAATAGGAATAGAAAAATCCAATGGGAAATCCCATAGTAAACCCCAAAAATTTAACCTACTTGCCCCCTTCCCCTTTCCACGATGGATATATTTCAGATATCTGTTAGATCTTCTCAGGTGATTCCCAATTCTTTTCTTACATTTTTGAAATCTTTAGTATATAGAATCCATATGACATAGTGCTGATGTGTTGAAAATTTTGTATGTTTTAGAACTGAATATGAATGTTTAGCATTCGAAACTAGTTTTGTAATAAAACAATCCCGATAGTGGCAATTAATTCATCAACCCTAATTGTATTGATCCTTCTAAACCATCATGCGTACTTCATGTGAACGGATTGTTGTTAGATAAATCTTTGAGTGTTCTCAGCTTAATACTTGTGTTGACCCTTTGGATTGTTCCTATTATAGGGAGTGTATCTTCTCCAGTAAATAGAAACAACAAACTTGCTCAAAGAAGAGAAGAAGCAACAAACCGTAGATTTGTAGCGTTAGTAAATCTGGACGAAGCTCCCTGGCAGCGGTACAGGTGCTGCGATCTGTTATCCTTCCAGCCAGCTATACCTCCTAATGTATTCCCTCCGCGTTTCTTGTCGATTATTCATCTAGAAAAAAGGTTCTCTTTGTGTCTAGGTTCTCTTTTCCTAGTCTACGTCCTTTAACATGTAAAATATTCTTTTCACCGTTTTTGAAAAGATTTCTCAAAATACCTGTTAGAGAGATATGTTAATTATTTTAGATCATTCTGATAAAATTATATATTTCATTTTAAGAACAAATTTTCATTTTAAAATTTTTGTAACATAAATTCTGGGTGTCTAGTCGGGAATTCCGGCAATTTCGGGAATATGTCGGGAATTTCGTGAGGTCGGGAAAAAAATTCAAGAATAAGTCGAGAATTTACATAAAATTAGCCAAGGTCAGGAAAAAGTCGTCAATGCTAACATTTTCAGTTTTTTTTTTTTTTAGTTTTTGCTCAATATGTCAGTTAAGGAAGCGTCTGACTCTAAGTAAGCGTATAGTCACTCTACATACTTTTAAAATAAACTAAATTTACTACAATTTGAGATCAGGGTGAGCTCTATAGAGCCATTGGTTCCCTAGATACAGGGATATTATCTTCGACATGGTCCCTTATTTTGTGAAATATCTCCTAAAATGCGCATCCCACGTCAAATATGAAGTTGTAGAAAATTTAATTAGCTTTCATTTGAGACCAGACTGGTACCTCTAGGCCCAGCGGTTCTCTCAAATACGGCAGATAACGAAACAACAGTACATAAGTGGGTTCTGGAGGAAAGTACTGTTCTCGTTTTTTATGTCTTTTTTATGGCTTATTGTTTTTGTTTTTAAATAATTGATTGGTGAAAAAGAAAAGGATAATATACCCATCGGGAATTATGTCATAATCGATCATTGTTTTAAATACCTACCTAAAATCTTGAACAAACATCATATATATATATATATATATATATATATATATATATATATATATATATATTATTCCTCAGGTTATCGCGTTGGGTTGAAAATCGTTAGTTCACAGCTGTTTGATCAAATAACAGGAATAATAATAATAACTCGGAATCCGTTACTTTTAGTATATTTTGTGTTCTTTATATTATTAAAACGAATCAAATTGAAGAAATAAAATTGATCCTATAAATTTTTTTTCTCAGATCAATAGTTTTAAAGCTGTAGGTGAGGGAAAGATTGACGAGATTGACTAACTTGCGGCGAGTCGTACTACTTTTTTGAATCTCACTCTGAAACTATTTGTCCGATTAAAAAAAATTTTTTTTTCGTCCAAAAGCTTGTTAAATTTACTATTCGATCCATGTATGAAATTTTTATCAAGTTCCGTAAAACACCCATGCCAGCACTCTGAGAACCCCGTACAGTTTAGTCCAGTCAATAAACATGTTGTAGAGTGTATGAAATATACGATAATTTTTTACTTCAGGGCTTCGTTTGGAGTAGTTAGAAGGTAAACATACTATAAGTCCCTAACTCCTGGGGGGGGGGGGGGCATATGGAGGGGGAGCAGGGGAGAAGGTCCCATTTTTGGGTTTTTCGATAATATCTCGGCAACAGTGGATTCTAGAAAAAAGATATAATTTGAATAAAAACTAAAGCTAATTAAATTCCCTACAAAAAAATGTTTCTATACCTATTTGTCATACTTTTAACGATTTTTAAGATATACGTTTTGTAAATAATATTAGAAAAAAAAAATTTACCTCACTTTTTGTCAAACGTTCGCTTCTAGTGCCTGCCAAGGCCGTTTCTCAGAAGGTTAGTCAGAAAAAAATTGATAGAGCATTTAATTTACTTTGATTCTATGTATACCTTTGCTACTTTATTTTTAACTGGATCTATAGTTCAACATTTTTTACAGTTATAACTTTTATTTAAATTTTTACTAATCAAACATTAGTAACGAAAATATTTACGTGTACTAGGTAAGTAAAATTAAAAAGTTAATTATATAATAAAGAAAAATAATCATTCTAAGTTTGTCATCTACACATTAAAGCAAATCGAAATTGCAACAAATTTGGTTCTATTCATTTTTTTTTTTTTTTTTTTTTTTTTTTTTTTTTTTTTTTTTTTTTTTTTTTTTTTTTTTTTTTTTTTTTTTTTTTTTTTTTTTGCGCAGTCAATAGTTTTATAGCTGTGGGGAAGGAAAAAATACAATAAATTGTTGAAAACTCTAAAACGTCACATGAAACTTACTTTTTAATAATATTACATTAAAATTGGCTCAGCGGTTTGGCCACCACCAACGCCTAAAGTTTGGCTAAGTTGCGGTAGGTAGCGCACCGTGAAAACACGTTTGTCGGTACTCTTTTTAGCTATAACTCCGAAACTATTTGTCTGATCCAAAATTACTTTGTTTCATCTGAAAGCTGATCAAATTTGCAATGAGACCTATGTGAAATGTGTTTTAAATCACATGAAATACCCAGTCCATTTTTTTGTTTCAGCACAGTTCTCGTAAATAATTTCGCAGTTAGCGACAAATATACTGAAAAAAAAGTGGATTTCACAAGGTTATGGGGTTCTCAGCGTGCCGACGTAGGTATCCCCAGGTATATACATGGGACTTGATCAAAATTTCATATATGAGGAATCACAGTAAATTCAACCAGCTTTCAGATGGAAAAAAAGAAAATTTCTGATCGGACAAATATTTTTGGAGTTATTTCATCCGACAACCTCGTAACTATTTCAAACCGAATGGCAATACTCGACATTGATGTGTTTCTTGAAATTTATCTAGAGTATATAAAAATAATTGCTAAAATAATTGCTTTTTTTTAAACTGTGATGTGTTAAGTAGCAAATTATGCATTGATTGATTTGTTGGGATTATTATTACAACAGCATTAAAATATTGATTGGCGAGAATTCCCAGAAATATTTTTGAAAAAGTCGGGAATTCTAGAAAAATTCTTGAAAAGTTAATTCTAATTGCGGATGGAGCCAAGGATGTCCTTTGGCCTTAAAAAATCGTAAGATCCTGGTAGATCTGTAAAACAGTGTCCTCATAGCTGGAGCCATCTTAAAACAGCAATCCTTAAGGACGAAAAAGCTAATTCTAATTGTGGATGGAGAGAGTGGCCAAGAGTGTCCTTCGGCCTCAAAAAAATCGTCAGATCCTGGCAGATCTGTAAAACAGTGTCGGGAATTTTGATAACTGAAATTGGTAGACACCATGAAATTGTTCTTGATAATTAAAAAAAAAAAAAAAAAAGTTCTTGACTGTTACTAGGTATTATGTTTAATAAAATCTGACTTGATGTTCCGTCAATGAAATAACAACTTGTTTTTGCGTCGTTTCGAGACTATATTGTTCTCATTATCATTCCCTATAGTGAAAAAGCAGGTTACAAGTGAAAATTATGTAAGTCATACGAGTAATTTCAAAACATCTGAACCATTGACTGGACAAATATATACATATATATATATCTATATATATTTTCTTATCGCGAACCGTATAGAACATTTCTAACGTTGTTTTACATAATTGTTCAGTTTAAACTTTTTGAGATCAGTAATTCTATATAATTTTTGCCTACTAATTGCTATCACCTTTGTCAGAGGTGCATGTAATCCAATCTGCAGCTCCTGACGGTACTGCTCCAATACCGTGTGCAATTCCGTATGAAGTTTCAGCCCAATTTCCTAGAAACCCTACAATTTCCACCAATCAAAGCCTAGCTAACTTCATTATTGAGAAAAAAGCTGGTTCAATATTGCGTTGCAGTCCTTCAACAGTCTATTGTCGTTCAATATAAATGGCAGTACTAATCATCAAAGAATTGTTTTCGTTTTCCTAGGTATAGTAAAAGAAGTATAGCTGTCAGATATTAGGTGTTTTTTCGTTTTCAATTAATTTTTATGTAATTTTTTGAACGCTTGATCTTAATTTTACCTTTGCACCGTCAATAAACCGAAATTACAAAAAATAAATACATAATAATACATAATGAAAATACATAATTTTCAAAAACTATTTTCGTATGACTTTTATTCATTCTTAGACCAGCTAAACCGCTGAAAAAAAAAATTAGGGATATTGCCATTTCTGTGGTATTTACTTAGCCTTGAATTTTAATATTGTTTTTATTATAAACTGTTTATTTATATGATAAGCTATTTTGTCAGTTACGTTGAGCGTGTTCTAAAAGAATGGAAGTAGATATGTCACGATATGGGAATCAAAATTGGAAATTATTGCTTCTACAATCTCCAGTTTGCTGACGACCAGGTTCTCATAGCGTCATATGCAGAGGATGGAATGCTGAGTATATGATGATCAAACATCTCCTGGAGTACTCACACTGACTAGAAGGCAACAAGGAAAACTGTATATATCGCCTTTAATACCCAAAGTGAATACCTTTCAGTAGATTCATGGGTTCTAAAACCAAATGCTCAATTTAAATTTGTAGAAAGCTGGGTGAATGATGCAGGAACGACATACAAGGACATTGAAAAGCATTCCGTGCTGTGGAGCAAGTCGGTGTTCTTAACGGCTTCAGAAAGTACCAAACGATGAGGCTAAAATGGTTTGGGCTTGTTATGAGGATGGGAGATAAATGATGCCCAAAAAGAATTTTTGAATGGATCCCTAGAAGACTTTGGGTTGAGGGCTTCATGGAAGGAATGATAAATTTTGGGGAATGTGTGAGGGAAACTGGCTGGACAAAAAAAAAAAAAAAAAAAAAAATTTATTCTTATTTTTGGCGAAGACATATGACATATTGTTTTATAAAAAATCTTTAATAATGAAATATAAATTATATGAATTTTTTACAACAAAATAAAGGGCTTAAATACCACAATATTAAGGTCTAGCTATTACGTTTTTAATGATATAGTGAACTCTTGCCAAGAGATGAAGATCCCTCCCCTTGTCCTCCCATCTTCAATAATTTATCATCGTGATGACACGGCTATTTCTTTCCATCATCCTGTACTAGAGCCTAGGGTCTACAGTTCTATCCTATCTTTATTATCATCTATATAACTCTGTAATAAATTATAATAAAAAAGTAGGAAAAAATCAATAAACTATATCTTTCTTTTACTAATGGACTTATATTAAAAAACTTTATTCATTATAATTAGGCTAATAAGTATGGCGTGGAAAAACACGAGCTTTCAAGTTAAAATAAAAAAAATCACTGTCAGAGGAATTCAAAGTAGATAGAGGCTTAAGGCAGGGAGATCCTTCCTTTATCTTGTGTAATTTTTAACCTTTGTTTAGAGCGAGCTCTGCGGGCTATCAGGACGAACCAAAAGATTTCCAAGAAAACTGTTAAAAGAAAAGCCAGAAGGTTTTAGAACTCGAGGGTGGCAACGATTGAGATGGTTAGATGACGTGGAGGAAGACCTCCGTCAGGCAGGCGTTAGAGGATGGCGCCGCAAGGCCGCGGATCGAGATGGTTGGAGGAGACCTATTGAGGAGGCCCTGGTCCTGCTCTAAGGACTGTCGCGCCGAATAAATAAATAAATCCATTATAATTAAATGTTCTATTTTGGATTGGATAACTTTATTATTGTTCTTACATTTCTGGAACCTATCAATAACTTAGCATAATTTAGATTAAAATTAATATAAATTTTACTTACTCTAAATATAACATTTAGGTACCTCTATCGTACATACAACTCAAAGAATTTTATCAAAAGATTTTAATTTTTATTTCATTTGTAGAATGATCTAATATTTTCCACTCTATATATTTAATTAACGCATATGAATATATTGTCATTATTATATTATTATTTCTTCTTTTTTAATTTTTTTCATTTTAATATGCCTCTGACCAGATGTATTGGGTTGGCAAATAATTCCGTTCGGTTTTTAAGGGTGAAATAAAACTCTGTGTACATTAAACATAAAATTTATTTTAATCTACAATATACTAACCATTATTTAGTTTAACGCGTTCTCATCTTTCGACCAATTGCATACCTCCACGTTCATTGAACGTTTGGGATTTATTGTCTAAAAACTGATTCAAATGATTCTTGATGTTCTGTTCGTTTTGGAATTGCTCTCCATTCGTAGAGTTCTGGAGAGGCCGTAAAAAGTGATAATCACTTGGACCCGGGTCTGTTGAATACGGAGGATAGGGCAAAAGGTCCCATCCAAAGTTTAATAATTTATTGCGAGTGATCAATGAGGTGTGTGAGGCCTTGGGTTGTCTTAATGGAAAACAACACCCTTTCGATTTGTCAGTTCTGGGCGCTTTTTTAAAAATTGATTGGTCCTAGTTTGTTAATTGCGAACGGTATAGAGTTGAATCAATTGTTTTTCCTGTTAGCAATTGCTCGTTACAATATCTTGTGGGCCAGCAGACCGTGGAGCGTTAAAATTTCCTGAAAGAAATTTGGTAAACCAATTTTGACAGGTACGTTAAGGAATCATCCCCGTAAGCACTGCAATTTTTTTAATGGGCTTTTGCAGCACGGTTACCTTTTTTATAATAATAGCAAAATATGCCGATAATGAATGATCTTTTTTTCCATGTTCACAGTGCAATAGCAATCACAATACTAAGGTAATGTAAACAAGAATTTGCAGAACTCCGTATTATGTTTGTTGACATATTACAGAGTAAACAATCCTTAGGGATGCATGCATCACATAAGGAATATACCGTGATATAATAATAAACGGAAAATCCAAAAGAACTTATTTGCCAACCCAATAACTAATTCTATTTATTTGTGTACTTATTATTATAATATTTTTTTTAAAGCTATTTTTTGGGATTTACAACTGCATACAATATAATATCGAGTGCATCAAGTGTTTTCTTTAGGCTATTTATTGAAACTGATAGTTGTACACAATAAAATAAAATACATCTAGTAAATGTATTGATAATGCTAAAAATAACCTGTCAATTGCTTGTAAAGACATACCCATCAGTAGCACTTATTATAGTTCTATCAAATAATGATTTTATATTAGAAGGTCTCGAGGCCATCTTCCTTTTTAGGTGCCTCTGAGGGTTATTTGGAACGAAATGTTAAGCACGTTGTGATACTAATGTATTTAAATGGCTATGAACTTTGCTATGAAAGGATATGTATGTGGTTTGGGCCAAATCAACAACATATGGGTACATTTTGGATAAGTTTATTGGTGACAAAGTAAGGAGCATTGAGGGTGTTTCGAAGGATTTTGGATTGTAAGGAATGGATACGAGATGAATTGGATGGTTTAGTCGGAGCCCAATGCTCTACTCCGTATGTCAAAATAGGTCTAATTACTGTTATGTAAATGATTCTTTTGTAATCAATTGGGAGCTTTGAACGTTTGTTTAGTAAATGTTGAAGCAGTAGGAAACAACGTGCCGTTTCTTGTCGTTTCAGTATGTAGGTTCCAAGTAAGTCGTTTGTCCAGATGAAGCCTTAGGTAGGGTATCTGTTCAACAGGGATTAATGGAATATCATTAAAGGATACTGCACAAGAAGTTGTAGGGTTACGACGAAGAGGAAATATCTGTACTTTTTTGTTATTCTTAACGGATTTTTTCCCAAAATAAAATTATTTTCCTATTCTATCTTATTTAAATGGAGTTGGGGTGTAGTCAATAGAAACGCTTGAGTATATTATACTTTAAATTTGTTAATGTTTAGACTTACTTTGTAAGAAAAAAAACAATTAAAAATAGAGGTAATTTAAATAAAATAAATAAAGGGAGTAGTTAAAACTAGACGAAGTAATCAAACATGATGGTATTGTGCGGTTTGATAAATCAAAAAGATTAAGCTGGCTTGGACACTTCTAAAGGATGACCAGTGACAGAATGGTGAACAGGATTATGGGAGAGAACTTTCTACAAAAAAGAAAGAGAGGACGCCAAAGAAAATCCTGGCTAAAGGATGTTGAGGAGGATTTAAGAGTGCTTGGGGTTGGGTTACCAACTGGAGGAATAGGGCTCTGGATAGGAGGTGGTGAATAGAGCAGAATTGGAAGAAGAAGAAGTTATGATTTACAAAAATGCGCAATAGGTGCAGAGAGAGATATGCTTTATTAATATAAAAAACATATTGCTACTCAACTATATTGGATTGTTATACACACAACCTACTTATTTGTCTAATTATGTATAATAGTAATTAACAATATATGGATAGCCATAATTAATAATATTTCTTTCTTCTTTCGCTTTCTCCCATAATGCCTTTCAGCTTAGGGGTGTTAGCCAAGTCCTCCCTGTCTCTTGCCAAGCCTCTCAGTTCTGGAAGTGTTTTCCCTCTCTTCTGTCCTTGCTTTTCTATGTGCTCCGTTTATGATGTTCTGGGACGCCCTCTTGGTCTCTTTCCAGTTGGATGATATTCCATAGATTTAGCTGGATCACGGTGTTGATCCATTCTGCAGACGACACCAAACCACTGCAGCAGTCTCTTCTCAAGTAAAAACTGGATGACACTTATATTGAGCGTCTCTCTAATGCATTCATTCCTGATTCTAGTCTTTTTTCCTCTGCTGCTCTCCTAAGAAATTTCATTTTGGATGCTGTTATCCGACTTCGAAGTTTTCATAATATTTATAATTCATAATTCATAATAAAAAAAGAAGGTTTATGAATAAAGATAAATGGGAGGGAGAAATTAATTTTTATTAATATTAATTTTTTTATACTACATTAATTTTGGCAGGTGTCGTGTGGCATATTGCCGTACACCCTGGTAATGTTTCTTTCATCTTGGTCTACGAATTGTCCGAGTTTGAATTCATTATAAAAAATGACTCTAAAATCGCGTGTTTACAAGGCCACATTCAATTGCGTACCAAACAATGTGCGATCAATTGGATTGGTAGTGAATACTATTAAAAATCAGAGGATTAATGACATAAACGTATGTAGTAAACAACAGAAGTCGACTAATCCCACTTTGAATTGCTATAATAATAATCAAGTATTCCAATTATTTCATTATTCATGGCATTCACTCCTCTTTATTATTAATAAATCATGTTACATGTTTCGGGAACAACAATGTCCCATCCTCAGACTGAAACAGTATTTCATTATAATTGCACTACAATATTATTTTTAACATCAAACCAATAAATTCTTAATTTAATTTACACTTTATATATCATTATAGGCCAGTCAAATAAAACAAGAAAAAAGGCAAACATCGGAAAAAATGAAGAAGTTCTGATTTTTTTAATATTTTGTTAGGATACATGGGGGTAGTGTAAAACCAAGTTTGCAACTTCCAAAGACCTGTGCTAGCTCCGTGGTGGTCAAAAAACATAGATTTTTTTCCAACTTTTTCAGAATTTCGTAAATATCTCGAGAGCCATGCATCGTACGAAAAATATTGTTCACTTCTTTTTTAAATTAAATAAAATTACCTACAATTTGAGCCTAAGATCTGCTCTGTAGCTCTAATAAGTTCGGAGATTCAGCTCGTCAAAGATCGGGCATTTTTTTCCAAAAAATTTCCAAGTCCACTTAAAGTCATCTGTTCAATAGAATATCGGCTGGATATTCTGGAGGATGGGAAACTGGGATCTCCACTTAGACACAATAAAGAACATGCTTCCATTCTTCCACTCCGCAGGTCACTTTCTTTATGCAAAGAGTGCTCGTCTTTACCTGCAAGATATGAGTAAGCTGAAACAGAAAATGGATCCGAAAGAATTTATTATGTTCACTTAACAAGGAGACTTCACGATTCGCCGATCAAACAAATTTTGGGCAGGTCTATGGACAGATTTAACGATCGAACAGGTTCTTATGAGGTCGATGAAAGCGCAGGGGGGCTTAACCCACGGCAGAGGAATATCGAGCAGTGTCTTATCGCGCTGGACTCAAGGTATGGTCTATATGCTAAACATTTGTCAGGAACTAGAAAAATTCTGGGAAGTTTCTCTCAACACAAGTGAGCAACACGTAGATATGAGGCCGTCGAGGATAGAAAGAGATACGGTCGATGTGGAAAAACTTAAAATATGGTTCAATGCACACACACCATTTCCAAATGATGAAAAATACTGTCCATCAGCAGTGGTATAGTTGGGGGCCCTGAAGTTAACTGTCACATGGCACAAGAATTGGGGCTTCAAGGGGTTAGAAACATCAGTGGACAATCTTTTGGGAAAGTAGGTATCAAAAGAAATGAAAAGGTACGGACTTTGGCGACAACAACCATTAAACTAAACGCAAAGACAGTTAATATTGATCCACTCACCATTTTTCAAATGCTTTGTGTTACAAAGCAATCCGACGATGATCTGAAAAAGCACTTTGAGTATGAACTAGCTCCCTATCCGATGTCACTATTTAGTGAAGAAGGAATGCGCAGAGGCACCAAGTCAACATTTTATTCAGCATTCTTGCCACGCCCTGAAAATATCGTCATAGGAGCAAATTCATTTGCGGTGCTAGATGGTGGCTACTTGCTACATCGAGTAATTTGGCACCCTAAAAATACAATAAGTCAAATAGTAGCGTCTTACGTAAATCACACATCCAATAATTATGGAAGAAATGCAACCGTTGATTTCGATGGCTACCCTGAGGATGATTCAAAATGAAGCACCAAATCGGCGGAGCGTTTACGTCGTGCTGCCTCATCCTGCAGCGACATTATTTTTGAAGAGGTGACTCAAATAGTGGTGCCCCAGGAGAAGTTTTTGACAAATGAAAGTAACAAACGACGCCTAATCAGCTTCCTTCGGTCCGGTTTAGAAAAAGTGGGCATAGAAACAAGACAGGCAGAAGAGGACGCAAACTCCACCATCGTAAGAACTGCAATGGATAAGAGCTCTTTCTTTGAAAATGTATTGATAATTGGAGAGGATGTCGACTTGTTGGTTCTCCTGAAGGATTAGGGTCAGAAAGGGAAAACGTCATCTTCCAGAAAAGTAGCAGATCAGGTTGCCAGCAATTTTCATCCACATCGTTCAAATATGGAGATCTGTTCTTCCCCCCCTCTTTCGTCCTGTCGCTCCACGTTCCTCACGCTGTGACACCACATCGGCTATATTCGGGCAAGGAAAAACAAAGATGCTGGCTACTCTGGAGAAAAATCAACGTCTAGTGGACGAGATAGACGTGTTCCTAAAGCCTGACGTAACTCAAGAACAGGTAGCTGCTGCTGGCATCAAGTGCCTTGCAGCACTGTATAGAGGAGACACCTACGACACTCTGCACTCTTTGCGGTACAAGCTGTTTGTGCATGCAGCTGCCAATGCAAAGGTCAACCTGGCTCGTCTGCCCCCAACTGAAGAGGCTGCCGCTCAACACTCCTATCGGACGTTCAATGTTAATATTTTTTGTATTAGATATTATTTCACAATTAGCTTCAATCATGATACACAATTTTATTATTTTTTTATTTTAATTTATTATTATTTCTTTCTATCACAATGATAATCTTTTCCGAAATTAATAACAAAACTTACATTGGAAATCTTTTGTGTTTTCTTTTGTCTTTTTTTTTTTCTCTCTTTCTATAGAAATAATATGAGTCATGCTAATTATCAGACTCTCAAGTTGCAATATTTCAGAATTCGCCAATTTGAAAATGATAGAGCTATTGGCCTTTCAGCTAAGTGCATAAATAAAATGTAATAATTTCTCTACAACAGAGTTATAATAGAAAAAAATGCCCTAGGATAAGTATAGAAGCCGATATTCTATTGAACAGATGACTTTAAGTGGACTTGGAAATTTTTTGGAAAAAATACCCGATCTTTGACGAGCTGAATCTCCGAATTTATTAGAGCTACAGAGCAGATCTTAAGCTCAAATTGTAGGTAATTTTATCTACTTTAAAAAAGAAGTGAACAATATTTTTCGTACGATGCATCTTTGAAAGTCTTTGAAAGTTGCAAACTTGGTTTTACACTACTCTCATGTATCCTAACAACATATCAAAAAATCAGAACTTCTTCATTTTTTCCGATGTTCATGTCTTATTTGACTGGCCTATTATAATTTTACCTTTAAAAATTTTTTCTTGGTGTTAACACACCGTGTCAGTTCCATTTACATATCTAAATAATAACTCTTCAACCTTATGGGGACAAGGGTCAATCACAAACTAACTATTGTTATTAGTCCTTAGTTGGTCAATCTATATTATTAATTTATTAATTATACCTGCATATATTGTTCCTATTTTATCAGTGTCTGTTTTGTAGTTAACTGCATTATTATAATAAAACAATCAATAATGCAGTTAACTACAAAACAGACACTGATAAAATAGGAACAATATATGCAGGTATAATTAATAAATTAATAATATAGATTGACCAACTAAGGACTAATAACAATAGTTAGTTTGTGATTGACCCTTGTACCCATTAGGTAGAAGTATTATCATTTAGATATGTAAAAGGAAGAGACACGGTGTGTTAACACCAAGGAGAAATAACTGTTAAAGGTAAAATTATAATGAAATATAAAGTGTAAATTAAATTAAGAATTTATTGGTTTGTTGTTAAAAATAATATTGTAGTGCAATTATAATGAAATACTGTTTCAGTCTGAGGATGGGACATTGTTGTTCCCGAAACAGGTAACATGATTTATTAATAATAAAGAGGAGTGAATGCCATGAATAATGAAATAATTTATATATATGTAACTCCTTCATTGAAGAATTGAATAAAGTATTCCATTTGAAGCGACCTATTATTTGGCCTTTATCGTTTAGTATAATTATAAGCCCTGTTTCAAACCTGATTTCATTCATGATTTCTCTGACCATTTGGTTCGCTAATTCATAAAGTTCTGTGGTAGATATCCTTATCACTGCTCTGGTGGAGAGGGTGGGGGGGGGGAGGTTCTATTTACTTACCACTTCTCCCCTCAGATAGCAGCATTAGCATATCTGATGCTGCCCGAGAGGGATTTCTGATTCTTGAATTTTTTAACATACTGATTACTCGTTCACTCATTTACTAAACTGGACTTGAATAACTTTAGATAATTTGTAATTTCAACCAGCCTCGGGGTTTATATTTTACTCCAGTCTTCTTGATAAAGCTGCGTTCGTTTCCTTCAACTGAATTAATGAATTAATTTAATTCCACCCCCTTCTAATGGCTGTCCTAATCAACCGCGAAAATAAAAATAAAAAATAAAAGATCTGCTTCTTTTTTAATTTTATTATATTACTAAATGTACGGACTATTATATTTATTATTATTTTAGTTACTGAATCATGTTTTAGGAGAAACATTATCTTCTAACACTCTCGTTAGGGGTTCCTCCGGGATGTTCCATGCTATGATATTACATCGTTTGGCGGTTTTTAAAACATTGTACTTCTAATAATGTCACTCTTGACATGATACCTCCCACCTATTCGTGGCTCATCTATCTGGCTTATCGGACTTCTTTTCTTAAAAGTATCGCTATTAATTATTCATTTCTAATTAGTGGCATTAATAATTCTTTCGCCCCAGTTAATAGGTGGTTAAGTCGAATTATGAACAATATGTTTTGGGTCTTGTTTCCAATAGCCTTGCCAAACAGTGGGACGAATGGCCCAAATTCCTCGACATGTACAAAAAATTAAAAAATTTTTATTTCAATCCCCGACCACTTTGCACCTACTCCTAACCTCTTCGGAATAAGAAAATGTGGGAATTTTCAAGACATACGTAGCGAAAATGCTGAGTTAAAAAGATAATGAAAATCAACATAAAAATGCACGAAATCGTATCTAGTAATGTTGGTTGTTCTAGTAACTTTTTAAATATTACTGATAATTATATCTCATAATCTCAAATAACCAATTTCTCTCTAGTTCGTACAAGACTATTCAAACTGAGACAAAAGTGGTAGTGATGGTTTTGTTATAAGAATAAATTAGGATCTTATAAATAAATTATATTTATTAGATATAAAATAACTTTCAGGTTATTTCGATTACATTATTGCTTGTTGAAGAAATCTTCCAAATTCCTCCAAAAAATGGACTTCGCCTTAGGTATTTAATGAGAGAAATACGTTCCATTATTATCCGAATTCGTCCGCCTTCGCCTGTGCTTAGGCATTGTTCATATACTTCGAAGATCGAATTTGAATTATCGATTTTCGATACCGATTCACTTCTCAAGAATCGATGGAACCGAGAATCGGCTTTTTGAATCCACAGATCTCTAGTCGGGTTTAAAAATAACATCCTAAGAATTGTAACCAACGGTGATCCTTCTGGAAACTTTAGAGGTGTCGACAGAAACGTTCTATAGTTCAACTGTATGTATTGTACATATAGTATGAATGTATCTTAATTTTTGTCTCTTAATTTTTATTGTTTCCTTTTATATTTATGATGATTATTTATTTTATTTTTACCTCTTATTGTTATTAATTGTGTGTGTATGAGAACTTGTATATATGGTACGAATGAGTTCATCATTAGCACTGTTACTTAACTGAGGTAGATTGTACAGCTATTTCAATAAAAGTATTATCTAAAAATAACAAATAAAATAAAAAAATTGAGCCTTCTCTTCTTCAATCTAATTATTTTATTTTATCTGTAGATTAAGAATACTTATTTTATTTTATTTTTTTCTTTTGTAATTATAAATTTTATTTTCTTGAATGTTAATGTTGTTTCTGGTCTCGATTCTCCTTTATTTTTTTGCTTGGATATGTATTTCGCCTGGGGGGAGAGGGGAATTTTCTTGTGTAAGGTTTTTTTTGTTTGTTTTTTTTTAACACCCAATACTGTAGCATTCTGCCACGCTCTGCCCGGATCATAAATTTTCTGACAGTTCCCTTATATTGTGGGTGTGTATAATTTTTATAATTATATTATAATAGATTATTTTGCAGTGTGTTAGACGCCATACTCTGGCCATGAAGCTACTTTCACCAGTAAATGACTTCGAATGATCCGTTCGTGGAAAAAACGTAGTGTCATCGTTTTAAATAACTGATGTAGCGATTAATCGAAGCGTGCTCTTAGTCATGGCTAGGTTTCTCGACACCAGTAAACTGGTTTTTCATCGTTTTCGAAGAATCCACGTCTTTTGTATTTTAACAGTAGCGCTAGTTTAAAAGATCACGACAGTTTTGGTTTAAATGTTTTTCTATGGTTTTAGGTAAATAAAAAAAATAAATAAATAAAATAAAATAAATAGAATAATCGCCGATTTGTATCCAAACATGAATGTTGATCTATTTTTTCTGTTCTAAATCATATAAACTATATTTAAGTATTAATTTACATTTATTAAAATAAAATCATACTAATTGTGTTTCTTTTTTCTTTTGCAGGTATGTTGATGAGAATTGTTATCTTTCTTCTACTGGGTGTGTGTGTAAGGCTATTGTAAATAATTCAAATCTTTATTAATTATATTTGTAGAATTCTTACATTGAGGGTATTCTTTCTTTAGAACACTAATTTAAGCTAATTTATCCAAAATGGACAGCCTCAATAAAGCGTTGGTTCAAACTTTTTTATCGAAAAAGCTATATGACGGCGTCTTAGGAAATTTTTGTTATTTTATGTAATTTTTGGAAAAAATATTGTTTAGCCGCCAAAATGGGTTTACTTACTGGTGCGATTTGTTTCAGTTTTATGGAACAGCAAAGGAGGAATCCATTATACATTTGCTACTGACGGACGTACAATAAACTCTGTATTTCGAGCAGTTGGAATTTTTTCAAGGATTTCAGTTTCGGATACACGATGTATATTTCCTTCATACCAAGGAAAAGTTTCAAAATCTTAAGTTAGGTTATCGAACTTCTTCCACCCCCACTATAGAATCCAGATCGTGCTTCATCAGATTTTCGTTGATTTGGATCAATGGCCCTCGTATTGAAAGGGTAAACAAAAATTATAAGTTTCAAGAATTTGAAACAACGGTTCTGGAAAGTTTTGACAGGCGTCTGCATGGAATCCAAGGCGACTGAAATATGGGAAATAGCAAGGCTCTAAACTGGGTTATATTTAGAATATTTAGTTCATGTTACATAAATTAAAATATATATATATATATATATATGTATATTTTTTTTTTAATTGAAAAAATGGTCATTTACTTAATTAGGAAAAAGAAACAAAAAACGGTGTCATCGCCGGTAAAAGTGAAGCACTAAAACGAAATTAAGTAACACTAACGTATGAGCTTACAAATTTACAAAAACATTTTGTTGAAACAAGTTTTTAATAAATCAAAGACTTGTCTATTATTATTATTATTGTTATTATATTTTATGTTTTATATTTGTAGAAACATTGCTTTTAAAACAATTATAACCTCAAAATAATTTATTCATAATATAGACACATGGTTTGTACTAGAGTTAGTTATTAAAATTCGTAGAAAAGGTAAAGTCTTTTGTTTTTATTTACGAAAAGTCTTTCATTCGTAGTGAATTTTGCTGAGTAAAGTTTTACCTAGTTAATATAGTACTTTTAGAAAAAAAAACCCCTCATTTATTAAATATCTTTTTAATGAATAAAATACCGTACTTTGCAATTACAAAGAGCATACGCATCGCATTGAATGTTCCTGATGGAAAGGTTTACAAAACTAAAAAAGACGAACTTAGTGCAGAAGAAAAAGAAAGAAGTATTGAAGCCATTTTATGTTTTATATCGAAATTTTTATTAAAATACAATGTGTTTGATGATTTTCATAGATGTTGTTGGGTTTTTTTCTGTTTTTCTTTAATTTACAAAGTATTTCGAAATTCCACAATTTCAGTTTTTATACTTTTCCTTCAAAACAATTCAGTGCGAAACATTTACAAAGTACGGTATTTTATTCATTAAAAATATATTTGATGAATGAGGGTTTTTTTTCCCGAATAGTACAATATTTAATAAAGATTTTGCAAATATAGAACATGAAACATTATAATAATAATAGACAAGATATTTTAACGCAGTATAAAAAATAATTATTTACTAAAATGCATCCTGAAAACAATTTATTAAGAAAACAAACAAATAATTTTACGAACGTTAAAGTGAGCACTTAATAATTGAAACAGGTGTTTGATATGAAACATTATTTCCATTACATGCTCCGCGATTTAATGTTTGTATGTCCATATTACATCACTATAGTAGCTTCGCTTTAAAAAAAAAACCGTTTCACTACAACCCATAGAGGGTCTTAGATTCAGTAATGGGTAAAACTGTACTCTTTCTTGGCCAACGATTGTGCTAGGAGATTTGGCCTGAATCCAATTAAATCGCTATGTTTTCCTCCTTTTTATGGGTACCCACATTATAGAGGCTGGTTTTGCTTCATTAGGGTCTCTAGAACCTAGGTTCGTTCCTTGGTAGATATAACAGAACATTTTTTTAATAAACTCAATTAATATATCGATATTGTTTAATGAATTCTTCATCTAATTTTAGTTACAAGAGAGTACAATTTCTCTATTCTGGTTAGTTAAAAATGTTGAATACTCTTTAAGTTAACACGTCCCAATAGTATGATTTTATCATTGGAGAAAGAAATAGCGGTAATTATAAAATCTTTTTAAAACTAAATTCATCTGGCTGGAGATTCGATGGCCTAAATTTAAGCGCTCATATGAAAGGAAATTAGTTACGCCATGTTGAGCCGAAGCGAAGCGTATTGTATTGGCCACTGAGTCCCGATTAATTTGGCTCCGTTTAAATTTAAGCGGGCATTTATCGTTTCATTTCACAAATTCAAATTAGCGTACTGATATTAATATTTATTTTATGTAACTGTATTTCTTTATTATAACAGTAGCAAACCTCTGTCGCGGCTTCGCCCGCTCTCATAAGTAAATAACTTAAATAATTTTATCGAATAATTTAAGTTTCGTTTCTTTGTCTTTATCTAAATCTTTTATTGAAGTATGAATTGAGCATTATTTCTTCAATGATATTTTCAGGTACAGTAGTAATTTTTAACTTGGTTATAATTGCGCTGATTGGGTGTTTAAAGATTACGAAAAGCATAAATGGGCAACTATTTAATTCATAATTAAATAATTCAAATATGGAGGTAAACAGAGACTATTACCTCTTTCGGTTACTTAAAATTATTAATTGAAGGTCCATGAGTCATATTTTTACAGGCTCCATAAGACAGCAAGGATTTTGATTTGGTAATAATGTTTATTTTGCAGAAATAACTTTATAGATATCACTTTTTTCTAACCATTGTATTGAGGAGTGTGGCAAACTTCATTTCTGCCCCTTAACATTGTACATTTAAATTTTATCCCAACATGTCTCACACTCAATTTCCGATTCATTGTAATCATTTTCCACAAATTAACTTATTGTATATAATGTATACAGTTGCAAATACCAAAATTTGCACCTTTTTTAACTTATACACTACCTGACCGGAAATAATCCCCTTATCTAGGCATCGGGTTGTTAACTAATATAAAAAGTAAATTAATCACAAAATATAAGACTAAAGAACCCTTAATTATTTTAAAGCCAGTTAAAAAAAAAAAATATCCCAACTACCAAATTATTTGTTTCATAAATTTAATATAAAACAACCGATTACCGGTCCTTATAAAATTACCTGTCATCCCGAAGCGGGACTCGATCTTTATTTGAGATATCGATTTTAACGCAGGCTGGCGCCATCCAAATCTCCCGCCTCCGCCAATTTCCTATTCCCCTCCGGCGAGGGGGGGGGGGGGGTGAGGAAAATTGTTGATATCCGATTGGAAGGTAGGTTGTTGGATTTTCACCTGTTGTATGTCAGCTGTCTTCTCTCCACGCTTCCGTTCCGTTCTCAGGAATATCTGAATCATTATCAAAATTTATATCCCTCTATGGAACGATAATCCAAATTTTGTTATTTGTTGAGGTTGGGATGATATAATATAAAATATGAAAATATACTGATAGAAACTTGATATGCATGTATTATTTATTATATTAGTGTAAAAGTGTAAATAAAAATTTTAAATCCTTGATGGCACTCACCAAGGAATGTGTGTTCAGTGTCTCTGGAATCTCTTGTTAAAATTCTTTTGTCGTTTACACATTTCAAGGCTATAAATTACTGGACTATTACTTTTGTGTGCTCGAGATGAGATTGAAAAGACTGATGAATTGTTTCATTAGGTTTATCCTAGGGATCCATAGGCAGTCCCGCATACCTTGCCGCTGGGTTGTTCCGCTATCGACCTCCTGAAGACAAGAACCTTTCAACTTATATACCCCTCACATTGAACTGATTCCTTTAAATTTTTTGTGCATTATTACGGAATAATATTTCCAGAATAAAGTTTATTTTTTATTCATTTGTTCAGAACTAAAACGCTTTATTCTTCTTCATAGACCACGGCAGACGCACTAGGCGATCATTGGCCTGTTCAATAAATCTTGCCCAGTTTTGTCTGTCTGCAGCAAGTCTTTGAGACACTTTTGAACTTCGGAGGTCCTCCGCTACGTTATCCTTCCTCCAGCTCTCACTCCTGGATAACCTTGATAAAGCCTTTTGACAGCTCTGCCATCATCAATTCTTAGGAGGTGTCCCAACCACTTCAGACGTTTAATTTTGTTATATGACTATAACGCTTTAGAGCTTATTTAATATAAATTATTTTTTTCAGTTTAAAAAAAAATGAAAGCACCTTTTTCGGGATGGTATAATAAGTCACTGCTTTGACTGTCACTTTTTTTTTTTTTTTTTTTTTTTTTTTTTTTTTTTTTTTTTTCTAATATTCATTTTACTAAGATATAAATGATTAAAAACTTTTCATAAAAAATAAGCCAGACATTATTTTTGTTGGATCAGACAAAACCAAACAATTAGTCATCATGTATAAAGTGAAGTATGATTATAAAATCAATAACTTACTTAGTCAAAAGACAATTTATAAAACAATCAAAACAGGTCCGGGAAACAACTTAGCTAAAGATTAAGTACTTGGATATTTCCTAAAATGTTGACTTCATGAAAAAAAATATAAAAATTAATATAGCACCTAATTCTTTCGTATCACAAGAAGCTTATGGATTACACTAAGCGGATTACAATTTAAGACTAATAATAAATGGAAAAATAGGGGAATTGATAAATTAGCAGTTTCTTTCAATAAAACCTTATCCTATTTCAACAATAGTGGCAATATAGGCATGAAAATTTTATTATACTTAAAAAGCCGATTATCAAAATTGAAACCTGGTAAATTATTCAATTAAAACGCTTATTTGCCAGGATACAATTAACAATGTATATATGTATATATACTTGATGTATCATTATTGTCATTATTTTTTTCTTACCCCAATTTGTGATATTTAGGTTTAGCGTTGTTATTTGTATGTGGACACCAAATTTATTAACATCAAACGTAGTTCATTTTTTTTGTGCTATTGGCATATTTAACTTTGTATTTGTAATCATTTAATACGAATGTGTGGTTGAATTTGTACGTATAATTTAAATAATGTCGAGTAGCCAAGTTGCATTTGAAAATGTACGTCATCTATTTTAGGTTCAATTATTCATATGATTTTTTCCCTCACCGCCTCTGCAACATGCTAACACTATGATAATAACTTCCTCCCGCACTCACAGCCATTAAGGTAACTAGGGTTAGTCAATAGCGTAATTAATCGTATCCTTGTATCCATTTACTGTATATTAAAAATATTTACGTTGAATTGTTGGTTATTATATAGTTAAGGTGCAGGTGCAAGCCTTTTCCTAGAAGCTGATGCATGTACTTTGCTTGTTCTATATAATCCCCCCCCTCTCCTCACGAACCTCTCTCAGTGTGTTCCCACGCAGTTACTATGTTAGTTGTTCATTAGAATTAGTTATAATTGATACCCTTGGTTGTAAATTGTGTTACTTCATAATAAATTCTTTTTAAAAACCCCTTCGGACTTGGCAATAATTTATCAATATATTCAAGTCGAATTTATAATTTTGATAATCTTGTTTTTATTAATTATTTAAAAGCGTATATATTAAATTTTAGTTGGGACCAGAGTCTCGTGTGTTAGAAACTATAGACAATAGTAAAAAAATAACACAAACCCAATTTTTGACAGGACATGGTGCAACCACAGAATACAGAATATAGTAGAAGCGGCAGAGACAGCAAAGCCGTACGGTCCCCGTGGCTCCAGTTCAGCCGGCTCTCCCCCCACCACCTCCACCCCGGGCTGCTCCACCTCAGACTTATTTACAACTTTATCATCTAATATTTAGGCTTCAACTCTTACGAATTTTATTGGATTCCATCTAATTGTTCAGAAATTTATCACATTCATGCATAGGTAGGTAGTTTAAGAACGAAAAATAAAACAGAATATTACCAAAAGAAAATTACTAATTTCTTAATTTTCGATCTTATTTTATTTTTATGAATATTATCATTGATATTTTTCAAAAAATGGTGGATTCGGACTTTAAAAAATCTCATTCTGATCGATCTTATTAATAATGAGTAATGAGAGCCATCTTCTAAAAAAAATGTGAAAATCTAGAAAAGAGTTTCTCCCAAGGTATTATTCTAGAAGTAACGAAAGCAAATTTTCTATTCTCTATTTAATTAGTTATTTTCTTTTTCTTTGCACAGTTTTTGTAGACTGTATTTATAGGCACAGTTTTCCTTCTTATACGGCAAAACGTTTCGGCGTAGGTTAGAAATTTGTTTTTTTTTTTCAACCTGTATTTTTTTTTGTGGTTAGAAAGTAAATTTTCAGTGAAGCTTAATGAATCAGCTGTATTTCGAAGCTGTACAGATCTTTCATCAAGTTGTTTTTTTGAGCTCGTTTATGTTTTTATTAGTGATCTCTGACATTTTTTAAATCTCTTTTTATTTGGAGACCTAATATTTTTCAACGGGGTCGCAAGCCTTTTTATTGGTCCCCTTTCCTAAAAAAAAAAAAATTCAACATTAAACTTTTAAGTTTAAATACCTACGTATGTTGGTAAAGCAGGGGGAAAACGTAAAAAGTTATATATACCTTTATAATCGTCTGTCTCAAATGATCTGGGAAATCAAAAAACCGACTGAATTGCACCTTTCTTTAGATTTACTCGAAATGGAGAAGATCTGTCAAATTCGTCCTCTTTAAAATGTTTTGAACAAACAAAACTTGTATTTGTTGGCTTCCATTTTTCTTGCCTCAGGGTTTGAACCCACTTATTTCGTTCCTCTTCAACTGAAGGGAAGCTGAGGAAAAAATAAAAGGTAAAATTGGAACTGTTTACCTCTTAAAGATTTATTCAAATCTAAAACTATATTATTGATGTAAAACGTCTTCTTAAGGTTTAATGCTTAACATTTGAAACTAGTTTTCAAATAAAAATAATTTCAATAGAATTAGCAATTAATTTATCAGCCCTAATTGAATATACAGAATATTCTGTATTATGTGGTTACAATATCTATTATTGTTAATATAGGGGAGTTTAACAATAAAGTTAAAAAAGCTCCACAATGAACATATTTTTACTGTGGCGAAAGGGAAGGAAGATTTGTTTCTCAATTTATTGAAAAACTAAACTGTGTACGTTTAAAATGTCCTAGACTGTACGTTGGACTCTTTCCTAGAACATCCAAACGCGGCACAACACGACATTATTTAATCCAATTGAGAAATAAAAAAATAAAAAACACATACCCACAACAGAGACCTAACAATTAGTAATTGTTCCAAAATAACACGGAAAAAACAGTGGTACTGATAGGAACAGCCGGGGTTTAGGTGGTGGGGATAGCGCTCCTTGCCGGGAGCCATCTCCCCCCACCTACCCACCGCTTCTATTATATTCTGTATTCTGTGGGTGCAACAAACAGTTATACCTCTTACGTCATGTATATTAACTTCACCAGACTCTCTGATTATCGGTATCACGATTGTAATTGACAGGCGTGTATATTAATTGAAAGACAAATAAAAAAAATAAATACATTAATAAAAAAAAAAAAAAAAAAACTGTGAAGCCTAGCTCCTTTGCCATTAGACAACAAATTAGTTCGTCCCTTTAAAGCAATTCTCTAAGTAATGCTAGAACGAAGTCACACATTTTAAATTTTTTATTGTTTTTTGTTTTTTTTTGCGTACATATATTTACGTATAGAGGAGCTTTTAAAAATCATTGGGTCTTGTTTTCCCCCAGAAATTTCAATACATCCAATCTTGGAAATGTGGTTTTACAAAAAAAGTGGCAAACATTTATCGATCAAAGCGGCGCATATTGATTACGTTTTGGTATTTTTTAAACCAAGTTCGGTTTGAAAATTATGGAGAAAATTTAATTGCTTTTTCCTTAACTCTACATTTAATTAAAACTCTTCTGAATTTGAACTCTTTAAGTATTTTAAACCCTTTCTGTAGTTTCTGCAGTTAAAAAAAATATCAAGAATTACTTTGTTATTTTTTAATTAATATGTGCGGAAATCATTTACTTTTATTTATTTACAGTAAACTATAAAGGTAGTTAATTTATTATTTGAATTAAATTCAACCCCTACCTCTATCATACGCCTTGTTTGACGAAGTCATCTAAGCCGGCAGTACTCAAGAGAATTGCGGGTTAGTATCTTATCAGGCGCTCCTTGTTGGATGTGTTTCTTATTTGTTCACAGTGTTGTTTTTATACTTAATTTGAATTTGTTTTAATATTATTTCATAATATAAATAATTAAATATTGGTGTATTAGATTATAAACAATAAAGATGTAAATGGCTATTCACGTGGAGCTAATTATATAAATAACAAATATTCCAATGTAGCAATAATTGTTCCTTATTATAGACCAGAGTCTATTGAACATAATTTCGTATAATGAACTGCTTTTCCTAGAATTTATCTCAAAAGCTTAAAGTAGAATCCTTTGAAATATTTAGCCTTATAATTAGTTCGGTTGAAATCATTTCTTATTTTCCTTTCATTATTAATTAGTTTGGGAAATGCTTTCATGTTTCCGAATGTTCTTTCTTGGAAAGTTCCAGCGTTTAGAGAGATCTGTATTTTTTTTTTTTTTTTTTTTTTTTTTTTTTTAGTTACTATATCTACAATATTTAAAAAATATATATATATTTCTTTAAAAAAATGTATTTTACTATATTTTTAAACGTATTTTTTTTCACAAATGTAAATTATAATACTGACAATCAAAGAAACTGATGAAGTGAATGTATTGGATTTTCCGGAAGTTTTTGCTGGTTTATTATTTTAAAAAAATAAAACTATGAGATAAATTATTAGAAAACAATTGTACTAATCGAAATACGGTTCATTCTTTACAATACATTCCTGCTGTCAATACGGTGTTGTGTTGGGTTCTCTGAATAGAGTTATGAACTTTATTGTTGACTATTTTTCTATCGACTCTCGATCAATGAATTTTTATCGTTTTAATAGTTGAACAGGTCCTTAATAAAATGGTAGTCAGTAAGCTAGAGGTCTAATAAGAATGGCCGGCAGACTCATATTGAAGCTAAAAAAATACAACACTTTTTTTTTTACTGGTCGTTCTATTCAATTTCCTATCTAAATGAGTTTATGTTATATCGTAATAAATAATTAAAAAATATTCTTACATAAATTATGATACTAAAATATACTGATCATCTTTTTATTCTCGTGTTTTTGAGGCTGGATTTTGCAGCATTTAAAAAGCCCAATTACGCGTCATATGAAATAGATGAAAAGCCTCAACACATTAAATTCTTCTTGTATTTTGAAGCAATGTTAATTTTCTCAATAATATTTGCATCCTTTGAAAAGAAGTTAGTCAAAGTTTCTGTATACATATGTTTCAGTTGAGATAGCGTATCGTTAAGAGGTGTAACAGTGAATCAAAATGGAAGAAAATAAAGTACATTTTCAACATTTAATGCTTTTTTTTTTTGTTGAGGAACAAAAATACAGCACAGTTTTGGGATTTTCATCCACCGATACTCGCAGAGTATTTTCAACCATAGAGGTTCGGCCGCGAAGTCCCCTCACGAAATGTTTAAACTATTGTTAAACGGTGCATACACCAACGACATCGCCTCGCACTTAATAAATGTTTCTGGATATTTGGGCCCTTTTTCAACAGAGTTTGAACTCACAAAGTGAAAATCGTGTGTAAATTTGTGAGTAAAAACTGTATCATTTCAAATTGGTGAAATATTGAAGAGATAAAAATAAGAAAACTGTGCGATTTTCAAAAATTTAGTGCCAGTGTTCTTCATTAGAAAATTAAATTTTAAATATAGTTTTGTCATATCCCTCCCATTTAGGAAAGTTTAGTTTTTCCAATAAAATTGAAAAAAAAAAACCCGGAAAATGTAAAAGTTTTAGTCTGCTTGCATTTTTCTTTGGTGAAGTCGATGTTATGCATGGCTTTAACTTTAAATTCGGATTTCAGCATTCCTGAAGACGCGTAGAAACACGTGTATGTACATTGCTACATTTAGATTTCATACTCATTGTCAGTTTTTTATAAAGTGTAATTCACGTGTAATACATTTAAGAAAATTGGAATGTTCGGTGCAATTCGTTAGAGATTTTGTCCTCTTTATTTTGGGTAGAACCTTCATCTCTGATCAATGCATTTGAATGAAAAACTTTTTAAAAAATTCTCTTTCGTTGTAAATCGGACACCCTTTTTTTATATAAAGCAAGGAATATACGAATTAATAGGTTGGTTTCATGAATTCATGTTGTGAATGATGTAACATAGGGAAAGGGTATCATAATTATAAAACGTTTTTTTTTTTTTTTTTTTTTTTATTGATAAAGTAATTTTTAAAGAAAGTATGTCGTCGGAATTTTAAATTAAGTCATATCAAATTTGAATACCAGAGAGAATTATAATTCCATCAAAAACTAAGAGGCAATGTGAATTATAGAGTACAAGTACTTTATTCGGGCTTATCTTTTGTATTCAATTGTGGTATTCTGTTTTGTATATGAAGCATATCAGAAATTTTTTATTTTATTTTCATTCTTTAGTTTTTCAAACTTTAAAATTAACTAGAATTTGTTTATTGAAATGTTTTAGTATATATATATATATATATATATATATATATATATATATATATATATATATATATTTTTTTTTTTTTTTTTATATTATTTACTGAGTCTTGTATTAAGAGATCCTGATGAATATTTATTTTTTCTAAACCAGTACACCGGATAAAATTAAGGATTATATTTGTATTCGCTTTGTATATATTCATGAATATCAAATTTGAATCCAGAGAGATTTGAGAATTACATATCAATGAATCAATAAAAATAAGAGGCAAGGTGAATTATAGAGTACATGTACTTTATTCAGACTTACTTTTTGTAGTTAATTGTGGTATTACTGTTTTATATATAAAGCTTATTAGAATTTTTTTGTTTTATTTTCATTGTTTAGTTTTTTTTTTTTTTAAAATTAACTAGAATTTTTCATTTATTGAAAAAAATTTAGTATATTTTTTTATAACATCATTTACTGAGTCACGTATCAAGTGATCCTGATGAATATTTTATTTGTTTCTAAACCAGGACACCGGAAAAAAAAAAGAATTATCTTTGTATTTGCTCTCTATTTGTTTTGTATACATGGTGTCCCGAATTTAAATGGCAAAACTTCAGGAACTTATAGGGGACCGAAAAACTAAGACAAAAAGTCCTTTAGAGATTTGCTCGTTTTTGCTTAGTTTTAGAGAAAATCACAAAAAAAAGAAACAAAACAAAAATATTACATGTAGCGATTATCACCTTTCCAAGTTCGTCTGGCTAGGCAGTGAGATATGAAAACACTTAATGTTATCCTTTACATTCTTTTATTTGTTTACATTTTGGCTTCCTTTTAGGATTATAATTCCTAAATCAGTCTTGAGTCAGTTACACAGATATTTTTGTGTGAATAGCATCAGCCACAATGCCGCATACATATTCTAATGTTGAATGCGCTGATATGATTTTTGTGTATGGTTTCTGTAACGGTAATGCTTTAGAAGCGGTGCGGGAGTATGCGCGCCGATTTCCAAATATAAGAGTGCCTAATCGACGAGTCTTTTCGTTAACTTTTAATAGACTACGAGAGACTTGGTTATTCCAGGCAGCAATAAGAGCAGATTATCGGAGAAGAAATTGTGTCCAACTCCACTTCGATAACAATCCTGAGACTTGCATCCGAATAGCATCAGCTGCATTAGCAATATCGCGGCAAGCAATATGGCGAACTTTGAAAGGTTGCTTCCCATACCATCTTCAAAAAGTTCAGAATTTATTACCTCAAGATTATGTCAAGAAATTGAATTCTAGTAACTGGTTTCTTGACGAAATTCGCGATGATAATTTATTTCCATCAAAAATTATATGGACCGATGAAGCTACCTTTACAAGAGGAGGAATTGTTAATGAAAAGAAATTATCATGTATGGGCTCTTGAAAATCCGAGACCTATTACAGAGAATAGGTTTCAGCATGAATTTGCTATTAAGTTTTGGCTTAGAATTTGGAACGGATTACTGGTGGGACCATATTTTTTACCTGGAAGATTGAATGATATCACATTTACACATTTTTTGGAGAACGACTTTTCTAATTATTTAGATGACATTCCCTTATAGCGGCGGATTGAAATTTGGTTCCAACTCGATGGATGTACAGCTCATTATAGCAGAGTTGCTCGAGCTTGGTTGGATATAAATTATCCACAACGATGGATTGGACGGGGAGTAGTACCTTGGCCACCCAGATCACCTGATATGACACCCATGGATTTCTTCGTATGAGGAACCTTGAAGCAGAAAGTTTATTCGGTGTCAATCAACTCAAGAGAG
The DNA here is from genome assembly GCA_003667255.2 of Euschistus heros. Lineage (NCBI taxonomy): Eukaryota > Metazoa > Arthropoda > Insecta > Hemiptera > Pentatomidae > Euschistus > Euschistus heros. The sequence continues at coordinate 25,625 of RCWM02001215.1, read as the reverse complement.
CAATTAAGAGACCGAATCATAGATGCAGTGCACGAAATATCATCAGAACAATGTTTAGCTGCAATTTATCAAGTGAGTGCTAGATGTAATGCTTGCATTACAGCAAGAGGACAACATTTTGAGCAATATTTACATTAAAAAGAACATAACATAAATATAAATGTAAATAAATAAGTATAAAAATGAAAACTTGTTTTGTTTCTTTTTTTTTTGCGATTTTCTCTAAAACTAAGCAAAAACGAGCAAATCTCTAAAGGACTTTTTGTCTTAGTTTTTCGATTTCCTATAAGTTTCTGAAGTTTTGCCATTTAAATTCGGGACACCCTGTATATTCACGAAGCTTTGCTTGCTACCTGATAGACAATTACCCAGCCCATAATGGCTATTTAACTGGATTAGCTTTGGGACAGTTGGTATACTATGTGATTATTGGGGCAATTATCCAGGGCTACTGAGGGAGAAGATTGGTTTACGGGTAGCTACTTACCCGCTAACTAGGGCATCTCTATTAGTGTAGTCTCTGTTAGTAGCAATACGTAATTCCTTTCACATTGTGCTATCATACTATTATGTATTGCTAAATATATAAACGAAATTTATATATATACTAATTTGTTGTTTAAGCTAAGATGTCTATAAACTTCCTAAATTTCATCGCGATACTGTTTGGAACTTTTCCGAGTCTTAGTATTTTATTTATAAAATTGTTTCTATTTTTTTTTCTTTTTTTTTTTGTCTTGTCTTCTATTATTTTATTTTTATTTTATTTTCTATTCTGTAGCTAAGTGAATAAACACCTTCTTACAATTTCCGAAATTCAGTCACTTGAGTTGATCCATCTTTTTTTTTTTTTTTTTTTTAGTTGAAATCTTTTTATTTGATTAATTACATCCTGTTTCACTCAAGGGCAATGAGTAATATTGATGACAGTGACTCATTCATTCAATATGTACATTGATATAAAGTAATGTAAAAGAAATAAAGTAATAAAAATTAAAGTAAACAACCTTTAAAGATACAAGAAATAAAATGATGTATACAAGAAATAAGATAAAATGTGCAAGAAATAAATAGAAAATAATAAATGATAATATATAAAAAAGGTAGTGATTTTTGAAACTAATAAATAATATAAGAACTAAGGAAGAAAAGAAAGAATCAACTACATTCATAATCTACAATATTTACAAACATTCGGAGGAACACCCCGATCCAATCCCGCCCTCCAATTTGAAAGGCAAGCCGGGCTCGGAGAGTTCCCTGCACTGTTCTATCAGCTGTATCACTGATTGAATCCAGTGGAGGCTGAGAGAGAGCGCTATGGCACAGTCGCACAGGACTTGAGTATAGAAGCTGGCCATTGCCGTTTTAATCTACGAGGTGGACTATAAGGATGCGTGGAACTGGATAGTGAATGAGCAAGTGGATTGGGATGGTTGGAAAGGTTTTGATGGAATTTGGAGAATTTAAGGGGTATGAGGTCAAGAACAAAAGGTATATTGAGATCATTATGTAGGGTTTTGTTGGAGACATAATATGGAGCATTTACAATAGTACAAAAGACTTTTGATTGGAAGGATTGAATGCGTTTGATACTCGATTGCTTTGCTGCCCCCCACAGTTCAAGTCCATAGGTCCAAATAGGTTTAATGATGGTTTTGTATATGAGGAGTTTGTTTTCTATGGAGAGTTGGGATGTCATATTTAGTAGTCTATACAATTGGCTGAAGCGTCTGTTAAGTTCTTGCCTTTTAAGTCTTGTGTGTGGGTTCCAAGTAAGTCTTTTATCTAGGTAAAAGCCAAGATACCGTACTGTGTCAGCTATGGGTAGCGGAATATTATTGATATAAACTGGAAGGCAGGATGTGATGCGGAGGGTAAAAGTTACGAGGGTACATTTTGTTTCATTAATTTTGATCCTCCAGTTGTTACACCAATCTTCAATCAGGGATAAGTGGATTTGGAGGTTACAGGAAACTATTGAGGGATCTAGATGCTACTTGATGTATTATTTTTACTCCCGAGTCTTTATTGAATTTTTACAGTTCTATTTCTTATTATTTCCCCTAATTATTTATTTCTTCTTTGATAAGTGTCCGTCAAGTTTTTTCCGTGTATTCATAAATTTTTATCCTTGACTTTTTTTAAACATTTATGCTCTCAACTTTTATGTGTTTTATTTTCCCGTTATATACTGTGTCGTTTTTCCCGATAATTTATGCCATGATTACTTATTGATTTGTAATTAATGGAACCCGACAATTGTACCAGTCGTTGTGCATTTTTCATATTCTTAGGGGATCTCCCATGATGAAGTTTTGGTTTTTTCATTGAGAGAGTATGTGGGTCTTTTATTTGTTTATTTTATTGCCCCGCCAAGCGGAAGGTTGGTGACCTTGCTCTGCAGTTGTCTGGGGCGAGCTGATAGTTCTCCAGTTCTCCGCTAGGTAGCATCACATCCATCTTCCTATCCTGTCTCCAGTTTCTATACTTGCTTTGTGTCAACGTAGTAATAATAGATATCATTTATGATATGTAATGACTTCATATCGTGTTTTACACTCTTATAATTAGTATTTGATATTTTGAAAAAAAGAAAATTAACATGATCCTCTCACAGCATATAGGAGACCCCTGTACGAAATTCATGTTTTTATTTTTCTCAGTTACTAGAAAATCTATTTTAGTAAAATTCTCAGCTTACAAAAGAAATGCTAGTTTCTATATTACATTTTTTATCCTTGTTGGACATCTTGTAGTGTCCACAGGTTTAATGATTTGATTATTGAAACGGAATAAATTTGATTTAGTTACCTAGTGATTTTTACCTGGTGTCTGGATTGAATATGGATATTTGGCCTTCAAATATCCTTGGCTCTCCTGAAGAAGCGGATTAGTCAAAATTTGCACTTATCAGTCTGATATTATTAATCGTTTTCCAATATCCTTTAATTACTCTAAAAAACCATTCACTCCAAAATAGATACCTCAAGGTATTGTTACGAAACACAATTATCACAACGCAAATATTAGAAAAACTGTTTTGAATGTTAATATTTTGGTCTTCATCTCTTTAAAACCTTCAACCCCCATCCTGATGTCTTCAATCCTGCTCACTTTAAATGTGTTGAAGCTGAACTAAATATTGGAACTCCAAATGACTCCTCCTCCTAATGCATTCCATCCTTCCGAAGTATCAAATATAATCCTCAGATTACACTCCAACAATGCCCCTGTACATGACCTTATTGCAGCCCATATCCGAAAACTCCTTCCTCGGAAAGCAATCCTATTTCTTACATATATATGTATATGTATATATAATTCTGTACTCCGCACCACATATTTCCCCGATCCTTGGAAATTATCCATAGTAAAGATGATACCTGAAACCAAAAAGCCGCCTGAATTCCCATCCTCATATCGTCCAATATCGCTCTTGCCTATTATGGCCCTTCGCCGCAAACCTACGACTTCCTGTCCTACAGTATCCTTTAACAATATTCCACTGATCCCTGTTGAACAGATCCGCTATCTAGGACTTCAACTGGAAAAATGTTTAACTTGAAATCTTCACACAAGACTTCAACGACAGGAAACTGCTCGTTGTTTTCGACTTCTTCCACATTTACAAGACAAAAGATCAAAACTCCCGATTTTCTGCATAGACTCATTTACATGGCAGTTATCAGACCTATTTGGACATAGGGAGTTGAGTTCTGGGGCTCAACTAAACCTTCTAATTTTTCTCGTATTCAATCCTTACAATCCAAAATCCCTCGAAAAATCCTCAATGCTCCTTACTTTGTTACAAATAAACTTATCCATAAAGATTTTAATGTTCCATATGTTGCTGATTTAGCCCAAACCAGGTGCCGATTCTTCCATGGTAAGCTCCGTAACCACTCCAATCCACTAGATTCCTAACCTGCTTCCTATTCCATTCCTGATAATCCCCCGAGGCGTCTGAAAAGAAGATGGTCTAGAGACCTTTTAGTGTAGAATTTATTGAAGTACTATTAGCGAGTAGTTCTTCACATGTTATTTACATACCATTGTATTCACTTTCAATACTTTTACTTGTTATGTATATTTTATACAGTGTTAAATTTCAATAAATTTATAAAAAAAAAATGTTAATATTTAACTCGTTTTTCAATTGGCTTACCCATTTCTTTGCGACAACCATCGATATACAGTTGTTGTTTAAAAGAAATTGCACATTTAATTGTTAAATTTCATTAAAATAATTATGGGTTTCATTCGATTGGTAAAAACATATTTAATATTTAAGAAATCAAATTTAGTATCTAGCTTGTATATAATCCACACCAATATTACTTTTATAAAGTAAGTACCTTTATGAAGTTTTTGAATTAGACGGAATCATATAGAATAGCGCCGAGGGTGAGCTAAGCTAAGCCAGTGGAATGCAGCGGTAAGATATCGTCAGCTGCAGTCGCCTCGACCCCTTGTACCCTGCCCTGTTAGGATGGCGTAACTTGTCTTCGGTATACTCACTACTCACTCGATAATACTAAGGCTACGGTATTAGTATTGTATCAGATATTATTTTGTAAGAGCTCATGAATATATTAGCAACAATATCACACCGTACACCCAGAACGAGTCAGGCCCAACTCATTAGTAAATATGACAGAGTACATTTATTTATTTATTTTTTTAAAATAAAATAAAAATAAAAATATAAATATAAAAAGAAATAAGTGATTTGGAAATGGGCATATGATGAAGATACACTCAAAGAGATTAAATAGAGAAATCTATGAAATGAGAGGATACAAGAGTGCTGGGGGTATAGATAAAGGAAGAAACTGAGATACTGAAAATAGCAGACCAAGACTGTTTCGATAGGTATGAATGTAGGAAAAGACAAAGAAATTAAGGTCCTTGTGGGAAAGTGAGATGCGAGAAAAGGAATAGCAAGGACCGAGGAAAGAAGGAAGGAGCAATCGGAAAGAATTAGGAAGAGCTGGGAAGAGGGATGGAAGGAGAGAAGGGGTAAGAAAAGGTGTGAAAATTATATCCCTGAAAAAAAAGTTATGTATTATTAATATTTTTATATATTATTTATAGTCCATTAAAATAAGGGTTCGCCGAAGAAAAAACTACCGAACTTTTATTCTCAACGTAACTTTATTTTTTTGGGGTGCTGAATCCGAATATAAAGTTTGCTGCCACGACAGACGTCGGCTTCATACCCAAAATCGCAAACAGCCGTCCAAAATAGGTTATTCCCGTTGTTTTACCTATAACGGGAAAACGAAACTTTTCTCTAAGAAATTCTTTAAATACTAATTACATCACTGCTGGAATTATTACCTGCGAAATGAAAAAAACTACTCCAAAATCGGACCATTTACCGCGAAGATATGGTCTTGGGAACAAAGTGTAGAAATTGGCCAACTGACGATCAGTCCCACTTCTATAACTTCGAAACTATTTGTCCGATTAAAAATTACTTTTTTTCATCTTAAAGGTGATTTAAGTTACTTTTGCACTATTATATATGAAGTTTTAATAATGCCTCATAAAAGCACGTTAAAAAAAACGTACTATTGTAAAATCCACGTGTTTTTGTTTTACAAATTTTTCACTATAACTCATAATCTATTCGTCCGACTCAAAATTTCTTTCTTTTTTTTATCTAAAAGGTGATACAATTTACTATTATACTCTATATTTGAAGTTTTTATCGGGTCACTTAAAATACATAAGCCAGAACGCTAAATCTATGAAATCTAGGTTTTTTTCCGGCACATTTTTCGCTTTAACTCAGAAACTATTTGTCTTATCTCAAATTTCATTTTTTTCCGCTCAAAGCTGTTTCTATTTACTACTAGATCGTATATATGTAATTTATATTAAATCCCCTGAAACACCGACGCTAGCATGCTAAATGTATATATTTTGGCAAAATATGAAAATTATGAAATCTTCAGTTGGCTAGTGAGGTTTTTTCACGGGATTTAATTTATAAAACACCGAAAATAACGAGTATTTTTTACTTTTTTTAATGAAATTTTGGGTATGAAGCCGAAGTTTGCCGTGGTAGCAAACTTCATATTAGGATTCAGCACCCCAGAAAACAGTTCGGCAGTTTTATGTTGAAAACGGACTTTTGGAGCCTTATTTTACTGGACTATTATGGCGATTCATGTCTACTGTTATACAGTTCTACAGTTTACTCTATATCTTGAAATATATTTATATTTCTTGACATGGATATGTTTTAGCTGGGAGTCAATGTTTTTTTTTTTTTTTTTTAAATGTTTTTTTATCCTCAAAAATGTAACATTTTGAAGCGCTCTAGCTCTGTTGATGTTGCTAGGATCGGAAATTTGACGGCAGTTTTTTTTTTAATCAGAAATTTAATGTATTTCTTGTTATATTTGTCGTAAGGACCTACAGTTTAGGATTTATATTGGATCAAAAAGTTGGAATGAAAAAAATCACATTTGAAACCTATATTTTCTCTAAATTTTGTTTCTTTCGAATAATCATTAATTGTTAATTCTAACTAATTATTAATTAAAGTAAATTGATCATTTTAATTCTTAAATGTTACATAAGTAGGTAGTTAGATTATTATTTTTTCTTTCTACTTTTTTTCTCATAATTTAATTGTAATAGTGATATGCTGATTTAACTAATCTCAGCCAGGTAATTGTACCTTTTATTGTGCACTTTAATTATTCTTAGGGAACAGTCTGTCCCAGAATAAAGTTTATTTTTCATTTCATAAAAGATAGACATATCCAACATACCCATTTTAAACAGAAAAGCCGACTAGACTAATTAACTGAATGGCCACCTCTCTCTTTATTCTCTTTACACTCATTCCACTCTAGGATCTGGTATCTTTTAGAAGTCTTTTTATTTTGCCTCCTTTGGTGTGTATCAACCTGTCTTATATCTTGGTCTGGTATATATATATATATATATATATATATATATAAGTTAAATAGACTGAAACTCAAGAACTTTTAGAAGTCTTTTTTATTTTTGCCTCCTTTGGTGTGTATCAACCTGTCTTATATCTTGTCTTATAGTTCTACCAACCCTAATTCTCTACACATATTAAAACTACTATCTTATTCTCTATTATATATATATATATATATATATATATATATATATATATATATATATATATATATATATATAAAAATGTGCTAATGTTTTGAATTTCGGTGAGTCCTTTGTCTGGCGATGTTTTCCGTCCGCCCATTCTTTCTTTTCTACAGGGTTTTTTATGACACAAAGTAATTAGTAATTATTAAAAATATTAATTGATTTTAATAAATATTCATTCTATGTATTCTAGACATTTTTATATAAACAATTATATAACTAAGACAGTTATTATAAAAAAAAGTTGGAGCCCCATACCATCAGCCTACAGTTTGTTTTTTCCCACCCCGACGCCCTAAGGCAAGTACTTCAATCAACGTACCTTGTTAATGCTCTTTGTTTTGTTTTTGGAGGAGCCCCCTGGGGTGCGAGGCACAGAAGTCATTAAGGAACGCGAAAGAATAAATTTGTCATGAATTTTTAAAAAGACAATTTCTTTGAGAGAACTCTGTTGATGGAATTGAAGGCAGCTTCACAATGTTCCAGGTTTTTCGATGTAAAAATATTTTATTTAGTTTAGGCATGCGTGATACCATAGCTGGATCAATATAATTAGAAATTGATGTACTTTTCATCACTTCTATCTTAATGTTGCTTATTCAAAGACTATTTTCGGTGCATCACAGTGTAGGCATTAATTTTTCAATCCAGACAATGTACATTGCTGTGATTTATTATGAGATTTGATTGAGTTTATTTTAATCCTCCAACTTTGTCGACATTCTTGATCAAAGTTCATCTCAATCTCAATATCAATTTGTGATATGAGATTGGGGAATTCGTGATGCAAATTATTATTTTCTCTTTTACATACATACATACCATTTAATAATGTAGAACAGATAAGATACCTTGGGATTTTATCTGGACAAGAGATTTACCTGGCACCCTCATACAAGATTGAAAAGACAAGAAGCTGCACGTCGATTTCGACTACAACACCTACTTGACAAACGTTCAAATCTCCCGATTCACTACAAAAAAACTCATCTATATGACCTATTTGGACTTACGGAATTGAGTTGTGGGGATCCACCAAACCATCGAATTCTTTCTGCATCTTATCACTCCAATCCAAAATCCTTCGAAAAATCCTAGATGCTCCTTACTTTGTCACAAATGAATTGATCCATAATGACCTTAATATCCCATATGTTGCTGATTTGGCACGAATCAGATACCTTTCCTTTAATAATGAACTAACTGCTCATCTAAATTCACTTGTTGCATAACTTGCTTCCCATTCCATTCCTGGCAATTCTCCGAGGCGTCTGAAAAGAAGATGGCCTCGTGATCTTCTTTTGTAAATATTCATTAGAGTACTACCAATGGGTAGTTCCTCTACAAGTTTTATTCATGTCATTATATCTCATATATACCGCATATTTACTAGATGTGGTTTTTGTTTTTTTTAAATACAGTTGTAAATTTCTATTAATAAAAGAATTTAAAAAAAAAAAACATACATACATATGTCATCAGCGTATTTGTTGAGGACGGTTCTTGGATGAATCGGGATGTCAGATGTATACAGCAATTAGGGAATAGAACCTAGGTTACTTCCTTGTAGAACTCCGGCAAACTAAGTAAAAAAATCCATCCATCTATCTTTAACATTATATTCTATCCGAGTTCTCTAATCTCAATTCAAAGTCCATATGCATCAGTTTACTTTCAGTTAAAGTATATTACGACCGTTTTCCAAAAATATAGTTTCCTTTAGGATATCGAACAGAGTTCAGAGATTTTTATTAATTTCGCAGAATAGCGTTACTTAAGATAGAGGTTTTGCCACGAACCTCTTTGTCCACACGGCTGTTACGATTATGTTGCATTTATATCCTATTCTCGTTAAGCCCAAATAAAGTATACTATTCTGTGATTTGAGTAAAATATAAATTTGGTCAACAAATCAATGGCATTTAGTGTAAATGACCAGAAGAAGGTAGAGGTATGGAGCACACTGACTAACTTCTCAGGAGGTCAACGAGCTGAAGAAGCGAGTGTAACTTGGAAATGCTCACCCCTCCCACCAACAGCTGGACTAACCTAACCAGGTAATCCCAGCAGTTAGCGCACCTCCCTCTATAATCTTGTATCATTGCAACCGGCCATTTCACTTCAAATCTTACTACAAAAAATAAAACACTCGAATGATAGGTTTATCCCGACCGCATCAATTGATTCTTCATTTTAAACAAAGAGTCGAAAACGTTTGGCGTTTTTTGTTGAGAACTCGAATAGTTGTTAAAGCAGTTGCAAAAAAAATATAAAAGAATGTATCTTAGAGATAGACAGATGGAATTTTTTTACTCAGTCTGCCGGAGCACTTCAAGGAAGTGTCCTAGGTCCCATTCTCTACACGCTGTATGCAACTGACATCTCGACTCATCCTAGCACCGTATCCACCAAATACGTGTAGTAATCAGTAACTTGTATGTAATCAGTGAATAATGATCTCTTTATTTCATCTCAAATCCTCCAATCTCATTTCATAAATCTTCAAGAATGTTGTCGACATTGGAGAAATGTGGTCGAAATTAAATCTCATCAAATAACCTTTACCCTTTGTCGTAAACTAAAGACTTCCTGTCCTTCAGTATCCTTAAACCCCCGTTGAACAGATCCACTACCTACGACTCCATTTGGACACATGTCTTACTTGTAATCTACTTACAGGGCTGAAGTTCCAAGGAACTCCTCGTCGTTATAGACTGCTCTAACATTTACTAGACAAACATTCAAAGCTTCCATTAATTTATAAAATACTCATTTGTAAGACCTGTAATTTGACCTATTTAGATATAGTAAATTAAACTTCAGGGCTAACTAAACCTTCTTATGCTTCTCAAATCCGATCCCATAGAGTTTCATTAGAAAGAAAATGAATCTTAAATCATTTTCAGAAATATATATCCTGGTAATATCACTAATAAATTTATTAGACCTTTATTTAAGATAATTGTATTAGCCTGCCCATAACTGGTCAGGTGACCATAACTGCTGATTTTCCCTACATGGAGATATAGTTGAAATACTTTTGACTGGAAATTCAGTATTTTTAAATATGTCTTCAGCTGTCCAGTCAATTTGTGAGGTTTAAATATTTAAATGGATGACGTAAGAATTAATATACGAGCTTAGTTAGAGAAGACGCCGACAGATGGCAGTAGTTGACAGAGTGAAGCTAGTTCATGAAGCTGCTAAGAGAACGCGCTGGCGGCAAGGTCGCTCTGAGGTCGACGACCTCCCTGCCTACGCTGTCCTCTGTCCCTCTCCTTCCTTCGGATAGGCTTTCGTTTGTCATTTATTTTATTTATTTATTTTTCTATTCATTATTATCTATTAAGGAATATTTATAAAATTAATACTTATTTGTGATAATAATTATCATACTCCTGTGACTTGATTAAGCGACTTACAGAGGAGGCCATAACCAAATCCTCGGTTAATCGAGCCCCAACAAATACAGTAGAAAAAATAACGTAAAACAATAGACTTAATACATGTATTAATTTAATGACAAAATAAATCTTATTATATATACAATAATACTGTTCATAAGTAACATTATTACATATTACATGAGAAATTGTTAATGACGATTCGTTTCCTAGTAGACAGTCCGATTCTCAAACTACAGGCAAATTTCTAGCTACCAAAACTCCAAATTTAAATGTTGATAAATATTGCTACAAATTTTTTATACTTCCTGGAAGCTGCATTCGAGGATTGTAGTACGTGAAGCATCACATGAACCACTTTTATTTTATTTCAGTTAAAAATTTTAACCCATGACAATGTGAATGCCCCACACCAATGTGAATTTACCCCTACATTTAAGTTGGCGTTCGAATTTGTTTTGTCTTAGATTACTCCTGTAGGCATTGTATAGAAAACTTTCACCAGCTTTCGTTAGGGTTCGATATTTTTTTAATATGTCACCTTTCCTAGCCTTGGCAAAAATTTATTTTGACCCAAAGTCATTTTTTTTTTTTTTATATTGGTCGTCGTGTACGCCGAATAGCCAAGTAATTATTTTAGTCATTTTGGCCACAACATTCCTAAAAGTATTTAAAAATCAATCTTTTAACATTATCGTGGTATCTTAACATTAGCATGGAATATAAAGACATCATGACAATGTTTTATGACAATAGCCATGCCAATAAGAAAATAATATTAAAAATATTACCGCCGAAATCCTGTTCATTTATATCGCATTATCTATGTAGTATATTATGAGGGCCGGAGCCTAGTATTAGATAGAAAGCACAAGGTCCATTACAAATAAATTTTGGTTTAACTGTTTTAACGTGGACATTAAATTTGAATCATAAATGTACTTACAGTCTGAGGTGCTGTTTGCACAAGGAGATTCCGACGTAGAATGGTTGCGAGGTTACGAACTGTTGCGTCAAAAGCGGGAAAAAAAATTGTTTTTTAAAAGTAGAAAAATATTTTAGAGACTAGAAATATGCATTTTTCCGAATCAATAAAACTTTTACATGAGATTTGAGATAGGATAATTACACTATTTTTGAACTTTTGAAAAAATAAATTTTTCCTTCAATTCTTTTCAGTTGAATCTATCCTTAACATTTTTTTATTTTATATTCCAACTACATAACAATTTAACATAAATTTCAACTTAAAATATACAATATTCCCTTGGTCATGAAGCCTTTTTTCATTAATAATTCAATCTATGAATTTTAGTTTTGATGTTGCTTCAAAAAAAAAAGAAAAGAAAAAAAAGAAGGTTTCAATCACACAGTAACACGTCAGCTATAGTCCTCCGTCTAAAAGATTATACAAACAAACATTTTTTATTTGTACTATAATTTATCTCTATGATTAAATATTTGAATTGATATCAACTATAGTGGTTGAATCATTATGCTGAATCCATATCTACCCCTCGATAGAGCATACGGTACCCGTGCGGCACAGCTGTGGCACTGGCACAATCCGCGCGGACTAAGTTCATTAGTACGGCGGACATGTTCTGCTTCGTCACTCACCCTAACGACTGACTGGGTTGCATTATAGGCAGATAGGGATCCCGTCTCATCCTGTTATCATCCCGTCTATATTTAGCCCTATCGCTTATAACTGTTCTAGGACACGTCTGGATTTAGGTTTGATCCCTTGTGGTGTTTCTTGCATTTGTCCAGTAACCAAGTAATTTATAAGAATTGTTTTATCAAAAATTGTCAAGTGATTTTTATGAATTTTTTTTAAAGCTAATTTGGAATTCTAAATTGTTCCTGTTGGAAAACTCAAATGATCCGTAGACAATTCTCTATTAAATTACATTTTCTACTAATTTTTTATCCAAAGCGCTTATAACTTTTAAATTACAACTTTTTTTTTTTTTTATTCTTTTATTAATAGAAATTTACAACTGTATTACAAAACACATCTAGTAAATATGCTTTATATATGAGATATAATGACATGAATACAACTTGTAGAGAAACTACCCATTGGTAGTACTCTAATGAATATTTACAAAAGAAGATCACGAGACCATCTTCTTTTCAGACGCCTCGGAGGATTGGAATGGAATGGGAAGCAAGTTGTGCAACAAGTGGATTTGGATGAGCAGTGAGTTTATTATGAAAGGAGAGGTATCTGGTTCGTGCCAAATCAGCAACATATGGGATATTAAGGTCATTGTGGATGAGTTCATTCGTGACGAAGTAAGGAGCATCTAGGATTTTTCGAAGGATTTTGGATTGGAGTGATTGGATGCGGGAAGAATTCGATGGTTTGGTGGATCCCCAAATTACAATTTAAATTTTTAATTTACATTTTATAAGACGTATTGCCCCCTTTGGGTTGAATGACTACTTTCTCTCATCTTGGCATTCTTGTGATCTTAGGGTATATTGTCCCACTGCTCCCATACAGCTGCCGTTAGCATTTCAAGGGTAGTAGGATATGAATCTCGTCCAAACTCTTTCACGGCCATCTGGTCTGTTAAGGGCTACTCTCATCTCATCAGTGAATAAATTTTTTTGTCATTCCTCCACAGTCAAAGATTGGTGTTCCCTTGCAAATCTTAATCTCTTTACGCGGTGTTCTGTGTTGATAAGAGGACCTTTTACTGGCCTTCTTGAGCTGATGTTTGAATCTCTCAGTCTTCTTATGATCGTTGACTCCAATATTGACATCCTTCGAACATCAGCGATCAAGTTTTTCATGTAAGAAGCTGTAGAATTACGGCTCCGAAGTTCTTGCATTTTATTGAAGCTGTCATCTGTGGGATTAGTAATCCTGAGACGCCCTGAGTTGTTCACCTCGAATGACTACCAGTCTCCCTGTACTTTTTTATGGTGCTTGAAGCGGAAGAATAGTGAACACCAAAGCGATGTAACGCAATAATTTGCCTTCTGTAGGGAGAGCGGTGATTCTAACTAAATCATCTTAGCTTATACGATTCATTGTATATAAAATTAATTGTTGTAACTAGACTAAAGAGAAAAACTGGAGTAGACTTGAGGCAAACGAAAGATAAACATGGAGTGAAAGGACATTTGAAATGAATAAACAAAAATTCTATCGTTTGTTGGTAAACAGTGAATAACAGTGATATGTCTAATCACTAATGTCTCTCATTTAATAAATAATATTAATATAAATATAAACTAAGTATGGATTAAGGTCAAGTCCAAGAAAATCTGATTGTGAGAATTATTGGTGTTGCAATAATTTTGACTGGGAGTGTATATACATACATAAACGCACACATATAAATTTGTCTAAACAATTACTTAGGCGCTAAAGCGCGTTGGGTAGTCCAACGGTGAAATCCAGAGAAAAAGTGTATGTGTTCTTTTACCAAATGCAATGTATGTTTTTTGGATTTTGAACGTTGCCCGAAATAAAATTTTAAGCATTTCGTTTTTAGTTCAGAAAAAAATTAAAAATATATTCGCTCGTTTTTATTTTGTTTTTCTGAGGCGTCAATAATATATGGTGTTAAAAATTATTGAATTTTATAAAGATAAAAAGGTAATTTTTATCGATTTCATAAAACACTTATCAAACCCTCTCTCTCTAACAAAGTTTACCCTAAGGTGCACCAAAAAGTTGGGAAAAATTGTTTTAAAAATTAAAAGCTATCTTTAGCTTTATTTTAGAGTGCAACACATAAAAAAAATTGTGAACCCCATCGCCTAGTTATTGTTTAAAATCTATGTATTATTCGGTTATCAAATTTACGAAAAACAAAATGTGACTCCTGAAAATAATAAAAAGCAAGCGAGGTGAATATGCACAAATTTCTAACGAATTGGCATGAGAAGAGAGTTATTTATTTATTTTAAAAAATATATATATTTAAATTATAAAAACATTTCATATGGTAGCAAAAAACTATATCTATATATTTCTTTTTTCCTTCTATCGACTGGTCTATATGAAAACCTATACTTATATGAGGGGATAACATTAAGACTAATCCTATTGGTATTAGTATCAAATCTGAGGTGTATTTTAGGTACTTTGTAAGATTTTGTTATTGATTTATATAATGGAAGTTTCATGTTGGGTCGATGTACTTATATAAATATTGAATACTAAACGAGAGGCATATTTAAAGTTATAAATTACAGATTTTTAATATTGAAATAGAAATTAAGAAAGGTTTCGACATTTATAAATAATTTTGTCGGAAAAGGTTTTTGAGCTCTCTCTGAACAGATAATTTTTCCCCGTCAAAGTACATCCATATTTTAGAATGAGATCTTTTTACTTCATAGCGACGCCGAACGAAATCATTTCCATATTTATGTTGTGCTATTTTGTTCTATAAAATAGTGTAGTCGTCACTTCCGAAGCCTGTTAAGATCATCACAGCTTGGCCTCACGCCAGCTTCAATTATCTCTCCTTGTAAACACATTCTGTTTACTTGCACTGCCGTGGGAACCTCGTCAATCATATAATGGCTCCGGGATTTCCTGGGTTTCCGTCATCATCGTGACTGGATCTTGTGGAATAGGGTAAACCGACTAGGAAGAACTTGGATCGGTTTTAAATAAGATGACCATGGAAATATGACTGGGAGCAGCTACGTTCTGAAAGTTATTGCTAGTCATAAATATCATACCAAAGTTTATGATTTTAAATTCAGATTATTGAGCTTTAGGGTGGCACTAAACTATCTAATTCATATCGTATCCAATCCTTGCAGTCCAAAATCCTTTATGCTTTAAGGATGCATCTTTAATGCTAATTCGTTATAAACAAATTTAACCATAAAACCCCAATTTTCCATGTGTTGCTGATTTAGCCAAATCCAGATATCTATCACTTTATAGTAAACTCTATAACCATTCAAATCCATTAATTTTTCAGCTTGCTTCCAGTTCTATTTCAGACAACCCACAGAAAAGAAGGTGTCCTCGGGACCATTTCATATCGAACTTTATTGCAGTGCTACCAGTGGATAGTTGCTTCACAAGCAATTTTCTTGTTATTATGACATTATTATCACATTTAATTTAGGTTAATTTTATGTACAGTTGTAACTTTCAATAAATGGATAAATAGAAAAAATAAAATCAGATTATATTGTTAGACCGTGGACTTACTTGGAACACAACTACGAAACGACTGTAAGCGAATCAACGCTACTGAAACATTTACATGTCTATCATTACTAAACCTGCGAAACAAAAAATGAAATCTAGATCCAATGTCGGTGTCTTGGGACCAATCGATACTTTTGATGATAGTTTTGTGATACCTAACTGTTTAATTATGTTTACCGATTCTTTTCCTTCATGAAAGACAAATGAAACCGTAATAATGGCTATTGTATTTATCTTTAATAACATACCATATGAAGGTTTTGCTGGAAAGAGGAGATACCTCCCATTATGAATTTTTCGTAATAAAATATATTAAACGAATTTGAAAATTGAACGAACTTGCTACAAACATGAGAGGTAGTGCCATCTTATGATTGACCCCAGAATGAATTCCAAAATGATAAAAAACTCAAATAAGAATTTTTTAAACTGGATGTTCATTGTCTGGACTGTGAGTTAACTAATGTATTATCTGTTAAAGATAGTAAATGCTACTTGCTCTTAATTAATTAATTTTTTTAATAATTGGTGGTTTTTTTTAATACGCTTAGATTACGCTTTGCGATTGTAATTTATTTTAAAACCTTGGTAATGGTACTAAGAATCGATTTTTTTTGGTACTAGATCGGTTTTTTTTCCTCTTATAGATAAAGAAATGCATTATTAGTGCTTACAACTAAAGGCCCATGAATCATTTTTTTTTTTTACACTCATTATAAGTAAAGGAGCGACATTTCGATTTGGTAATAATTTTTATTACAGAAATAATTTAGTTCATTTCCACTGGTTGGATTTTAATTCCTAACCATAGAAGAATATGACAGTGTGGCAAGCCTCGTTACTGCCACTCCAAATTCTACATTTTAATGTTTATTATTGTAAATTTTACTATTGCTAAAACCTTCCTAGGTCTGTGAAAATGATGTTTAAATTTGGTACATTGATTTCTTATACCATAAACTTAAAGCTCTGTTTGTTTGTTTATTTCGTTTAACGTCACTTTATGCTAAATCTTGCAAGCTCTGTATAACACGCATGCCTTTGTAACCTCTAGCTAAGGATTTTTTAAATGAGCTCGCCAACCCGCGATTGGTCGATTTTCAAACCTCACTGACCCCACTCAACCTCTGTGTAACATCTACATATTAAATCACTTTTTCGATTTTCATAAGAAATATAATTTTAATAAGAAATCAGTTGATATTATTATTGCTAAACCTTCCTGGAACTATAAAACTTTGGTACAGATTGGTTCAGCCGTTTTCGCGGTTAGTGATCGCTAATGAAAAATGGCTTGTCCTTGTATGTATACTTATATACTTAAATAATTTAAGTATACATGTAAATATTAATAAGCGTGAAGATTAAAATGTACATGTAAAGTCGTTGGGTTTAGTATTGATTGAATTTCGAAAAAATTTACCCGTTTTGAGCCGTCGGTTAAACAACTGCTGGGTAGACCAAGACGTAGATGGGAGGATTGCGTCAAGGCCGATCTGGAAGATTTGGGTTTTGGAGTATTGGGCTGGAGGGAGGGGTGTTTTCAACGGTTGGTGGTGTCGGCATCGAACCCTCGGGTTCGCTAAGCCATTATTTATTAATTGATTTAAGTATTATTCTCTGTTAATACAAAACAGACTAACGTGATAATTTTCCTTTTCAAGGGCAAACTAACTCCTATTTACGGTATCGATGTTTTCATGTGTTGCAATCAACAGCATTGGGAACGACTCGGCCAAGTGGATCTAATTACCTCCTCTAAGTTCCTTCCCTTCTACAGGCAGACCCCCTTCGACTTCCAATCCACTGTGACGACCCCCCAGCGGTGACCATTGTGAGTCGCTGTTAGCTGTGACTTCATCGTGACAGTTAGCAGTCGGTGAGTGAAAGTACTATCTGGGGTGAGCAGTACTAGGCCTCATTGAATTAGCAGCTAGGGAAAGATGCTAGATTAGCTGTGCTTTTACCTCCCACTTTCAACGCCATGCTTTAAGTCATATTGTCCTTTGTCCGGCTCTTTAACAGATTTCGGTCTGGTAATCGGTATACTTTATACAATTGTAATTAAATTGTTCTAGGGAATGGATGAATATATCTTCTAAATTATTGTGAGGTGTCAGTCAAAAGGGTAAAAAATATAAATTGATAAAATTAGCAATACAGTTTTATTTTATTTCCAAATCGGCCTGATAAGCCTTATATTTTTTTTTTTTACAGTACTAAAGAATGGGTATATTCACATGCAAGAGACTCCCATAACAGATAAGTTTGCTTTTAATTTTGAAATACAGGGAAACTCCACACCTCATGGCAGTCAAGTTTTAAGTAAACGTACTTGGGAAATTTATATAAGCATAGCACATCCATCCTACTCCGGTTTTGCCCAGCCTAGTCCCTATTGCCGTCGCCAGTTGTCTCTTTACAAATTAAAAGAGTTGTGGCATCTAAAAGAATTATTGTATTAACTGTGTCCGAAAAACTGTCCATTGCAGGACGTCTTAGGGAAGTTGAATGTGGGAAAAAATTGGCGGATGAATTCTGTGTTGGAACATGATTATTAGGTAATAAATTTTTTATTCGGCGGAAACAATATCATTTTTTTCATCTGGTCGGATTTTAATTTCTAACCATATAAGTTTATGACAGTGTGGCAAAACTTGTTTCTGCCACACAACATTGTGCATTTAAATTATTATTATTGTTGTTTTATTATTGATAAGCCTTCCTAGAGTTATGAAAATGTTTTTACAATTGGTACACATGAGTTCAATAGTTCTACCATATATCGTTCGAGTTTCAAGCTGCACTGAGATCTGCACTTCACTCCACATATCTATAGCTTTTTTTATATAACAATTTAGTTAAATTTAGCAAATTTTATTATCAATTTTACCTCTATATAACAGCATATCTTTTTAACCTCTCTTGAATGGCGATCGCCACCTTTCGGTCAACTTTCCAACTTCACTACGCACCACATATTTATCCCTCTTTTAACTACAATATAATTCAAGTGTGTAAATTTTATTAATGCTAAATCTTCTTTGAACTATGAAGAAGATGTAGTTAAAATTTGGTACAGATTTGTTCAGTTGTTTTGAAAAATAGCTTGCTTTTCTATGTAATACAATAGTATAAATGAGGAGGAGAGATGCAAACTGATGTCAGTGGATTCTAAAAAATATTAACTATCTTTATATATTTATCAATAAATATCTTTATATATATTATCTTTCCAATCTAATAATAAATATACCTTTATCTATAAACATCTTTATATATATTATCTTCCTAAAAGATAATTAATATACAATTTTTCAAAAAAATGGAACGAACGAGATTTGCATCTCACCTCCTCAAATATTAATGAATATTGTTTATTTGTATTATTGTTGAAAATGCTTTTCCCAAAGAAATATGCAACTATTATAATAATTAATACAACAATTAAATATATAAAAATACATATTTATACAAGTTTTAATAATTTTTATTTTGTTTTTCAGGTATGTGTTTTAATAACATTTATTACAACTCCTGAATGAATTACTTTGTTCCAGTAAGTAGAAGAAAATGCACATATATATTTCTATATAATGTATATCCTTGATATATAGATATCGCTATGAATAATTCACTCTAGGGACAATAGAAGGCCGTGTATTGCCTTAGCTGTTCCTAGGAATAGGAAGGGGAGAGGATCCCTTGGTACTTCCTCTCACAGAACAATCATGTATAGCATATAATTATATTATAAGTAATATATTATGTATATCAAGAAGCTTTTTTCGTATATTATTGTTGAGTTTAAAGGACAATGCTAGATAAGATTTTTTAGTTATTTTTTTGTGAAAAGTGATTTTTCATACAAACCATATAAATATAAATGAGATTAAGTATACAATACAAAATGTATGATAAATGATAGGAATGGGGTAAAAAATCTAGGAAATAATAGGATGAGAACCAAAGATGTGTAATGGACAGAAATCTATAAATAATACATAATTATTATTTAACAAAATAAAGTCGTATTTACAGCATGTATTTGGGATATACAGGGCCATTACAATAATCTGTATTTTTTTGTTTGCATTAATTTGAATTCCATTATTGAATTAATAGGCAATATATTTAAAGCTATATAAAAAAGCTCAACTCCGTACGTCCAAATAGGTCACCAAATCACAGTCATGTAAATGAGTTTTTTGTATTTGTCTAGTGAATGTTGAAGTAATCTATAAAGAAGAGAAGTTTCTTGTCATTTTAGTGTTGTAAGATAAAATCTTTAAACTAAAAATTACAAGCATTCTACTTAATATATAGAATATAAAAAATCAACTAAAACTACTTTTTTTTAATAATCTGAAATTAATATTAAAATAAACATTTACAACTAAAACAAATTTGATGTTGTTTTGTTTTTCGTTATTGTAAAGGTACTGAATAGTATTATCAATTGGATCAAGTTATAATACGTAATAATTCTATGACACCTAATACAATCAATTAAAACTGCTAGTGAATAAATTTTAAAACTAATTGTATGTTTAAATACTAGTGGTACATGTATTAAATAATAATACTGCTGACGCACGGCATAGTAACATACAGTAAAAATAGTTGAATAATTTTGAATATAACACTTAAATTTTATATTTCTTAAAAATAAAATGACCTGTGTTAGTTTAAATAGCTTGGTGTAAAGGTTATGTTTTGCCCTTTAAAGCAGGCCATTACAGACCGTTACCGAGAAATTATCTCATTGTCTAAGCTTGTGGAATGCTAATCGCCCGATATCCTATATCTAGCATCATTTGTAAATTATTCCTCGCGTTGAAATAATTATATAGGTACGTTTATTTACAAAGGTTAGTCTTTGTGATTCGTATTAGTTATTTTTAGTTATCCATCCTTCAATATCACAGAATTTCCCAAATCTTCAAGATTTCCCTTTTATTAGGTAGGGAAAGTTGGTTTTCCAAACAAATACCGTCCTTGTTTACACTCCTCTTCTATGGAAAAACAAAAAAAAAAATTCCCAAGGAAAAAGACAATGATCAGGTTTCCCCCTTTCTTGGGTTTCTCTCATCTTCCTGGTGTAATACTCTCGGGCAATACCCTGGGGAATATTATCAACAATATTTATTTTATTTTACTAATTCATGTCGATTTGTTAGTAACGATAACGATAAGGCTCTGCTAAATTTGTCAAACTCGCACAGCACCGACTTTGCGCTGCGTCACTTTAAGTTTCCTATTCATTGATAGGTTTTTCTTGTGAACGCTAAACGTTGGAAATCGAATATTGTTTACCCACACATAGTACTAAATATCAACTGTACAAAATATATACATCAAATTGATAGTGAATGTATGTATATAACTTGTGGCATGTAATGGCAATGTACAATGGCATGTAAATAACTTGTGAAGAACTACTCACTAGTAGCACTTCAATAAATTTTACACTATAAGGTCTTTAGGCCATCTTCTTTTCAAACGCCTCGGAGGATTATCAGAAATGGCGTGGGAAGCAAGTTGGGAGACTAGTGGATTGTAATGGTTATGGAGCTTACTATGGAAGGATAGATATCTGCAACTGATGGGACAGTACTTCATTATATTAAAATACATTATTGAAGTGTAATATAGCAGTATATTTAATACAATAATAAGACATGTTATTAATAAATATTGTGTTAGTGGAAGAGATGGTTAAGAGCTGGAAATTATTGTTAATTTGTCGTAGGGATGTTTCGTGTTAAAATCGGTTCCAATAAGCGATTCTAAAGTCGATTCCTAGGAAACCGATCGATAACGCTAATTATATAGATAGTTAGTTTTCTTTCATTAAAACCTGCTGTGATAAAATTCTGGGTCAATCTGGCTAATTCGTGCCACGGTAGAATGTTATACCTAATTATGTAATTATTATAAATCTATTCTCCTCCCGAAATATAAAAAATAACTATCATAAAACATATTTCTTTAATCTATAATAACAGTTCAATTTTTCATGCATTAAATCAACACTACTAGACGCCGAATTTAAAGAAAAATATGTTCAAAAAACCTGTAATAAAAAATTAAATTATTGAAATAGGATTATATAGCAACTTAAAGGCCGGCCAATTGTTAAAAAACAATTGAAAAATTCGACGAAATTGTCAAAATTTGGCTGCTTGACTTCAATTCACAATATGGAAGGAACTAAAAATCGACCAATCTTTTGTACAGTGCTAGTGCAAGTCGTTTGGTTCAATTTTTCTCCTAGATATCTCAGAGCTTCAACTGTGACGGAATATAACTACATTATAAAATTGGCAATTTTTTCTCCAACACAATTTTGTATTGGAATTTAAAAAAATAAATTCAAATTATTAACGATACCTATAAATTTATCAAGGAAACAGCCATTAAAGGCATTAAGAATGTTGTAAGATTCATTTATGAATTTCGAAGAAGTATGTCATTCACTAATTTCGACAAAACTAGAATATTACAGAGCCTGTTTGGCTAAAAGTTGTTAATTCAAAAAAAATTGAAATAGCGATGTGGGAATATTTGAATATTTATAAAACGGTCATTGCTGTTCACTTTCATAAGCTGTTTTTTTTTTTTTTTTTTTTTTTTTTTTTTACATATAATATATCAAAACAATAGTCCAAATAATAGATATTTTTTTAAATTATTGCGTGAAATTTATTAAGTATGTTTTTAACCGACTTCAAAAAGGAGAAGTTTCTAAATTCGTCTGTATTGTTTTATATATATGTATATATATATATATATATATATTATATATATATATACGCGATTATTGCGTCAATTATGAATCGATTTTGATCGGGAGATCATGCTTTAGAGGTGGTCCCATAAAATTTTTATTGAAATCATTTCAACACTTTTTAAGAAAAAACAAAACAAAAAAAAAACATTAATAAGAGTTCACTGTTATATAGCCTTCCATTATAAACATATTACTAAATCTAAATTATTAACAAAATAATTTAAATATATAAACAAAAATACACTCACTACTAAAAATTGAAAAATAAAGTTAATTTTTTTAGAAGAAAACAAAAACCGACTTCAAGATTAAACCTTCACATACAATCTTAAACTAAAAAGTAAAAAATAATATTTTAATTACTTCGATACTTATATACATATTTTATGATAAGTTATTTTTGGAGTTGGTGGCAACCAAAACAAACAGAATTCAAAAGCTGGTATTTGTAAAGATCCCCTCCCCCCACTATTTCATTACCACCACACTGCTATCTCTTGTGAATTCGAATTTTGTTTGTTTCGGTTGACACTAACTCCAAAAATAATTGATCATAAAATGGGAGTAGGTCTATAAGTATCGAAGAAGTTAAAATATAATTTTTTACTTTTTAGTTTAAGATTGTACATTTTTTGATTTCTAAAACTTAACTTTTCCTACAAAAAGATTAATATTTATAATTGTTTTTATTTTATATAAGTACGTTACAGTACATTTATTGGTCAGGTATGCAGGATATCCTTTAGGCTATGAATGTTGGTTTTTCTGTATCTACTTAAAAAATACTTAAAATAGGACTATTCGAAATTTCTTGTCATTTAAACAAAAATCTGGATTGGTTTCGACGGTTTTATTTGTCTTTGTTTTATTAATGGTTATTTTCATTTAAATGGAAAGTAAAGTTAGAATTTTATTTCGAATACCGCTCTTTTTTTAGAAAGTGTCTATTTTTTCTTGGTCTATATTTAGTTGAAGGGAAACAAAATGACAATGATTTATATATTTTAATGCGTGATTAAAACCCAATTTTCTTAATTTCTTTCCGACTTTAGAAGATATTGGGCTGTTATATGGAATCAAAATTTATTTCTCCGGAGTAGTTTTATCCTCTGGGATGTTATATTTTTTTTTTAAGATGTCAATCTTGGTTTTACTGCATCCATTATGGCCAAATACTAATAGTATGTGGTTGGAATTTCTTTATTTTAATTTTGTTGAATATATATGATATATTTAGCTAACTACTGTTGCTTTAAAATGTTTTGTATATTTTTAGAACCGACAATGAGTGTTTTCAATTCATTTGTACGCTAATTCCGATAGAATTCACCAATCCTGATTGTATTGATCCTTCCCTACCATCATGCTTACCTCAAGTAAATAATATTATCTATCCAAATAATAAACTTATAAACGTAACAAAAATTTTGCCGTTATATGATTCGTATTCAAAAATAAAAAATATATTAATCTTTGTTTCAAAACTTTTAACAAAAATTTCCGTTTATTTTTTAATTACTTTGTAAATTTTAAGATTTTTTTTAATATATAAATTTTTGTTGTTTGGAAGCGTTTCAATTTCTACTCGACATACAGACACAAACTTTCTCCCTTGGTGACATAACCTTGACCCCTGAGGTCACCACTAAGTAGTAGGATGGCTGTTTCGTAAGGTGGCCCATCTGGAGACGTCACCCAAGTGCTGCCATATAAGTCCACACTTTTAGGACTCCATACTACCCTAGCCTACGGTTCACAGGAGTTATGATACCTCTTAGCTCTTATCTTTGACGGTGTGTCGGAGCAATCCGATTGGGCAATAGTATAAGAACAGGTGACAGAGTTCGGCTTCTGTTTGAGGTTCGGATTTTAAAGAGGAAGGCATGCTTTTAAATTTAAACTTAAAGAAAGTAAAAGTTTCTAAGGGTCAAATATATATATATTTTTTTTACGTTCCATTGAATTCCTTACAATATCATAGTCTAGAAAAACAAGGGTTAGGCGAAGAAAACTTTTTTTCTCAACGGATCTTTATCTTTTTTTGGATGCTGATTCCGAATCTCAAGTTTGCTACCAGGCCAGCTGTCGGCTTTAAACCCCAAATTGCATACTACCTGTTATTATCGGTTTTTTACCTATAACACGACAACGAAGCGTTTCTAGAAGAATGTCTAGATACTAGTTCCAGATAAAGGTAATTTATAAACCTTTATCTGGAACTAGTATCTACGAAATGAAAAAACAAAACAAAAAACCTCCGAAATTGGACCATTTTTCGCAAAGTTATGGTCTTGGGAAAAATTGTAGAAATTGGCCATCTCCGAAACTATTAGTCCGATCCAAAATTACTTTGTTTCATTTTAAAGCTGGTTTAATTTACAATTAGAATAAATATAATCAAGTCCTTTTAAATGCATATGCCTGCACGCTATAAATCCCGTACTGTTGTGAAATCCAAATTTTTTGGCACATTTTTCACTACACTCATCCGATCCCAAATTTCATTTTTCTATCTAGACATTGTTTCAATTTACTATTATACTCTATATATGAAATTTTGATCAAGTTCCTTAAAATAAACATGCCGCACCCTAAAAATCCTTTTGTGACTTTAGCGATATACACTTTTGTTTTTGTTTACTCATTTTTCACAATAACTCGGAAACTATTTTTCCGATCCAAAATTTTATATTTTTATCTAATATCTGATTAAATTTAGTATCAGAACCCATATATAACACCCGTATTTTACGGAACTATCATGCAAAACGGTAAAAATTATATGGTCGTACAGTAAAAACCTTTTTACTAAAGAACATTTTTTTTTTAAAATACTTTATTGATATTTATATCTTTATGATATATGAAGTAAGCAAAAGAGCGATAAAATGACTTGAATGACAAATCAACAATTTGTAAATAGTGTTATACCGGTACCAACAATTTTTGATTCTGGATACAAGTACAAATTTGATTCTCTATTTTGGGTAGCGAAAATATAAATTACTATTGCAAAGCTTAATAGTCCATTAAGAAGAGGAAACCTTATTTATTGGGAAAACAGTAATTTTTCAAG